>JAQIWF010002054.1:0-10050 GCA_034694965.1 Ceratozetes gracilis
TAATAAATATTTACACAAAACTGATAACTAATTAAGTATTTCTCAGATTTCGAGAGTTTCGAAACTCATTGAACTGTTGTTCAGTTGTGAAGGCGTTGTCGAAGCGCTCGAATTGAAAAACGATTCGGTCGTCAATTCAAATGAAGAGCTGTTTCCTATCGGAAGGTTTTGTTCGCTTACAGAAAGAGCGGTCACATTACCCACCGATCCGTTGGTCAGAAACGACTGCTCTGAGGCTGTGCTTATGTTTTGCGTTGTGTCTAATGTGTTATCCACTGTTTGAATGGAAGGGTCTTCGGCGCAGTCCTCCTCATCATCACTCAGTTGGACCACTTCTGGCGGATGAGATACAGTTGATGAGGCTCTAGAATGTGAAGGCGTTCCTCCCGACACACTCACTGTTCCACCGCATTGTAGGTTCTGTTGAATTATCTGTTCGTATAGTTTGGAGACAATGAGAGTAAATAAGGGATAGAAATGAATTGAGAACTCACTCCAAACGAGTCTTTATTAAGTTTAGAGATCGGCGTAAATGAGTTGAATTGAGATCCGAATGGATTGCCGTTATTTTTAATGGAAATTATATTTCCATCACTGGTTCGCAGATACACTCCTTTTTGTGTCTGAATAACCATAACTTCTTCGCCTTCTTTAATGGTTACGGAGGTATTGGGGCCGACATTTATACTGATATCGTTTGGCATTCGAACCTTTTTCACAGTATTTCCGTTTTTAACGAGTGTTTCGGCGATGGCTTCAAAATTTATAAATTGATTTGAAGTGTGACCTCTCGGTGGAGGTGGATATGGGGGCAGAGGTTGTGACACATCCGGATATTGTGACATATTATTCATCATATAATTGGGGGCCGGAGTTATTTGGGTGGGAAGTGATGGGGGAGTTTGATAGGGCATCTGATAGGGATAAGGATAGTTTTGGGAACTCATATGACGCATCGCAGCCACTGCACGGGCGTAATCCAGATTTGGGCCCCTGGCCTGCGGTCCAAGTCTTTTGGCCTCCCGGTACTGACCAAACGCTAAATTCTTTTCGCGTTGACTCAGCTTTTGTTCCTTTCGGTCGAGAAGAAGGCTTTCGTGTTCGAAAGGGAGTCGTGTTATACATGTGTTGTGTTTTATGCAAATCGTTTTAATCAATTGGTCCTCCATTTTCTCCAATTGTTCCTCACTATAGACTTCGACCGGAGGCTCCACTATCTTATGCAAGTCATCCAATAAAGAGTGGATTTCCCTCCACGTGAAGTTGGCCTCAATGTTCTGTTCGTCGACTACTCTGTTAGCCATTCCCTGTTTATTGATCTGTCGGTCATATATTTTCTTCTCCAAAGAGTTATCGCAAACCAATCGATAGATAAAACACGGCTTCGGCTGAAGTAGTCATTCAAATAGACATTAGTTTTAAGGAATAATATATTGATGTGAATACCTGTCCGTAGCGGTATATACGACAGGCTGCCTGTGCGTCATGACATGGGTTCCAACTCGCGTCGAATATAACGATACGATTAGCACCGATTAAATTAATGCCTAGACTTCCCGCTCGGGTGGATATGAGGAATAGATGAGCAGTATTTGTATTATTGAATAAATTGATATATCGTTCCCTCTCATGAGTGGAAGTGGAGCCGTCCAACCGGTAATAGGTTTGGTTTTTGCACCATTTGTTACGTGTTTTGGGAACGTCTCGCGACTGCAGAAACCTTTCGATCAAATCAAGAGTTAAGAGGGACTGACTGAAGACTAACAGCCGGTCCCCTATTGCCATACTTTCAGCTATAATTTCAAACAATAGCATCATTTTGAATGAATTTGTGAGAAGACCGGGGGTATAGTCTGAGAGCTTGTCCTCAGCCCACGTGAAGTCGAGAACGCCTTCAGTTTTGTGATGAGTCCGTAGAGGGGTATCGAATAAATGGTTGGGAATATCGTTGAATGCATTGATTGTCTCATCATTTGGGTCCGCATTAGATGTGGAACCGTTTGTGACTTTCTTTCTGCGATTGGATTGGGTCTGACTTCGATTCTTTTTGTTTGGGACATAATCGATGTCGAGGTCGTCTGAGACGAGACCCTGTCTTACGATGTCGTAGACAATGTCCGGATGGTTCCACACTTTGCAACAGACGGCAAATAGAGTAAGAGTAGAGATACGACCCTTTACTGTCCCGAGAGAGTCCGGATCATTGATAGCCATATCCAAAAAGGTGATCATTAAGTCCTTCTGTATTTTAGTCATCCGACACATTATAACGTATTCGCATTTGACTGGAAGTGCTTTCCGTAATACTGAATGACTTCGACTGTAATTCAAATCAAAACAATTGAATGAAAACTGAATATTGTTTTACAAACCGCTGAACGAATCCTTTGAGCATATGATACAAGACATGTGCCCTGTATTTCATGATTTGACGGTCGTATGGGGTGGAGTCAAGACACTGTCCGTTAGTGATGGGGCGCTCAAACATATTTGTGAACTCACTCTTGAGTCCCAAATAGTTGGGTCTGACGAAGTCTACCATGCACCAATACTCCATCAGCTTATTCTGGAGGGGATAACCCGTCAGCACTATTCTACGCTTTGTCTTAATATTCTTGAGCGCCTGACTCGTGGCTGCGTTACAGTTCTTTATACGATGGCCCTCATCGCACACCACAAGATCAGGTCCCGGATCGATAAGCGCTGCCTTCACTTCACTGTTTATTTGATTAAATATCTTGGGATCGATGTCTTCGTCTTTCTTAGACTTCGTTTTATTAACGGACGTCAATATTCTGTACATTTCATATCCTAAGAGCAAAACTCCACCGAATTTACGCCACGAAAGGATTTGTTTGGATCGGGATATCATCGATTTGGCCTCATTTATGGCAAAAACTTTGAAGTTTCTATACTTTACCACTTCATTGGTCTCATTCTTCTTAAAGTATTTGTCAATTCCTCCCTCTTCTGGGATCCACATATTGAACTCATGGATCCAATTCTGAAGAGTATTAATCGGAACAATACATAACACATATTTGGCGTCCGTATGAGTCAGGAATACGTCGATAAATGATATAACCTTTTGTTGAAAGTCATTAAAATAATGATCGAAGTAATAAATATTTGATTAATGCATACCTGCATTGTTTTGCCCAAACCCATGGAATGGGAGAGAATACAACCAAAACCGGGCTTTTTGTATCTCTCGAGGGATTCCACGACATTGTCGTATAGAAAACGAATGCCTCCTATTTGGTGGGGTTTCACTCTTTCCGCGATTTGTGGCGCCAAATAAATATCAGGGTCTTCGGGTGGGTGTGCCACGTTAATGAGGACACGGCCGTCGGCATCGGCCACGTTGTAAGTATCGTCTGCGTGTTGTCCACAATTATTTTGGTCTTCAAACCCGTCGGCACCAACTTCTGGGCTGTCGATGATGGCCACGTCATCGTCATCGTAAGCACCCGTCATATTATAATCTAAATTAATACCAGAGCTGCCAAAGTCTGGCCTCTTATTTGACTCGTCGTCACTCGAAGATAAGTCAATCACTTCATTTGGTGTCCTATTATTTGATGTCATTTGTCTGAGCAAAGGGTCGACATTTAAGTGTCTTTTCTCCTCCTCGTCATCACTACTGAGACAGACTTCGTCTGGAATTTCTGCGAATCTGATCCAAAATAATAACATTTAAACCGCGAAAAAAATGAAAATAAATGAATAATACCTTTGATTCAAAGCATTTAAATTATTTGGCATTGAATTAAAAGGTGACCCAAAGAGAGACTGCATTTGTTTTGCCTGCAATTCCTGCCACCGTTGTTGTGACCGTTCCCGCTGTCTGGCAATCCTCTCCTCCTCTTCCTTTCGGGCCAATTGAGTCTCTTTATCCAAATCTTTATCCGTTAATATATTTTTAATGTTTTTTCTTAGGGTTGGATTCGTTGACTTCTTTTTCTTCTTAGAAGAAGGAGTTCTCGACTTTATATTTCGAGTCTTTGGTTGGTTTGGACTCTTAACGTCTTCCTCTGGATCTTCGTGTTCGTGACCATTGTCTAAGTCTTCGTCCTCCTCTTCGTCTTCATTGTCTGCATCATCGTCTTCTGCATTCCTCTTAAGACCCCTTTCCTCCATCCGGGCCTCATCTGCCACTTCGTCTAAGGCCTCGTCAATGAGTTCGCTCTCGTCTTTGTCGTCCCCCTCTTCGACGGGCTTTTCCTCTTCTTCGTCATTCTCTCCGATAGGTTTGTCTAACAAATCGTTGAGCATTTTATTGCCATTAAAAGACACTTTTTGTTGGGAATCGTATTCTTTTGCTTCAGATATCAATTTCTCCAATTGTTTCAACTGTTGGATCGGATCATCCAATTCATTGCCCGATGACTTGTCCTCCGAGTCTGACATTATTATCAGTACTATAATCAGATAAGAGGTGACACAACTCGGAGGGAATTAATATTAAAATCAATTAAATGTAAAACAAATATAATTAATAAGATTTAAATTAAAGGACTGTTTATTTGTTTCACATCTCATAACAGTTGAGTCTCTCTCTTATAATGCATTTAATTCAAGCGTTGATTCAAACAAATTAGTTGTTCAGACATTTTCACACAAACTATACCTTCGCTCACATCAAATGTCTACAAAAGTTTTCCACTCTTTGTATGTCATTGACTGATGTCAACAAAAAGTATGCTTTTATTTAAGAGGAGATGAGTTTCAGATTTTTGTTTTATTTTATACACAAATGTACTTCAAGTTCATCGAAAGGACACTAAATGTAGTGAACGTTGTGTTTGAGAGGCAGTTATCTGACGTAAAATGTTTTACTCATGATTTCAATGAATTCAATGTTAATTAATGTAAATAAACATAAAGTAAACACATTTGCAATCAATTAATCCGATTGTAATCACATCTCTTTTCTAAGCATTTTATTTGATAACAAAGCCCTCAAATGTCTGCCAATTATGCGAATGGACTCTCAGATTACGACAATAAAGGCATCTGTGGTCTCAATGAGGTATCGGTTCCGCATTCCTGTCCTTTTCGGCAATCATTTGATTCATTGCTTAGATTTTTGACGACAAAGAAAGCGTTGAATCAAAGATTGAATTATTGGCCAAATGGTTGGTTCAGTCAAAATGTGTTGTCGTCTTCTGTGGCGCCGGAATCAGTACTGCGGCAGGAATTCCCGACTTCCGGTATAAAATTCGATAATTCAATGACAATATAAATTCTAATTTATTCCCCCCTCCCCGCCCCTGGGTGGGAATTTTTAGTTTGAAGTTTGTTTTAGTTGTTATTTTATGTGAATCACTTTTGTCCAATTCTTTAATGTAAACTTGTAATACTAGCACATCCTTTAATTGATAGTCTTGTTTATAATCTGCATAACTCTCGTCTATAAATTGTAAGCCTAAACCTTTTGATCAGTCCTTAACTATTTGTAAACTCTGTGAGTCTGTCCCTCTATATGTGCACATAAAATGTTATGTCAGTTGTAATGTCTAATAAAATATGTTAAATGATATCTCAATTAAGTAAATACTCGGATCATCTAATTCTCTGAACTCTTCAATCATTTTTAGGGGTTTTAGGAATTGTCATATTCTGTGCTATTCTTCGATAAAAGCGTATTAAAGACTGAAAACTAATTGAAAGAGTGTTTGAAATGAGTCTCACGTGTATTGCTTTGATTGTCACCATTAGTCTCATGTCTTTCTTATCTCACTTTTGCACTTCAAATGGCTTTTTATCAAAACATTTATTAATTTCAATGCTTTTTATCTAAAGTTCAGACTTTATTCCAAACAAACGTTAATTTATGGCAAACTTTAAGCAATTGATAAGAATATCTATTATTTGATTGTCTCAATTAGGGGTCCGAATGGCATTTGGACACAAGAAAAGAAAGGCATAAAATCTGAGTCCACTTCCATATCGTTTGGTGACTGCGAACCGACTCAAACACATATGGCTTTAATCGCTTTATTGAAGTCTAAGTTAATTCGGTTTATTGTGAGTCAGAATATCGACGGCCTATTCCTTAAGGCCAACATTCGGCGGCGCAATATCGCCGAACTTCACGGAAACTTCTTCGTAGACCAATGCACTCAATGCAAGAACCGATTCATTCGGTCGACTCCCAGTCAGACGATGGGAATCAAAATATCGGATATTAATTGTTTGCGAAGAGTGAGGCCCTGTCGGGGGTTCATATGTGACACTATCTTAGACTGGGATCAGGATCTGCCTAAAGACGAGCTCAAGTATGCGGACAAGTATTCGCGTGAATGTGATTTAGCCATTTGTTTGGGGACAACCCTACAGATAGAACCGGCCGGTTCTCTACCACTACTGTCCCAAAAGGTAAATAAGGGCCGACTTGTTATCGTTAACCTACAGCCGACCAAATTCGACAGTCGGGCAGATCTGGTCATTCATGACTTTGTCGACAATTTTATGACTCTTCTCTGCAAAGCACTGAATGTAACCGTCAATCCATATGATCCCAAAACGGATCCCACGAAGACATCCACTCCTGGATCTGAATGGAGGCGTTGAGTCTCTTCTTAAGCACAGACTTTAAGTTCAAATTTTATGTTATATAATATTTTAGTCATTTTTGTAGATTTTTCTCACGATTTCCATAAATAAACTCATTTTTATTGACTTCTCATTACAAGAATTTTCGATTCATTTGTTTAAAGCTTTTAAAAGTTATGCAACGCTTTAGTGATTGACTTTTTGTTACAGTTTTGTTACCAAACCTGTATAGTCAGAGACGTTCACTTATTTGGGGGGAGTTCTGTGCCAAGTTTGTATCTTAATACAAATCATAATAATCTAGTAACAAGGTCATTCCCATTTATGATATTTGATGAAAGGCAATTGATGTGTAATAGTTATTCTTGAATAAATGATATGTATTAACTTGATAGAGTTACTGTACCCCCAACTGTCCCCCTGACAGCCTCTCATAGTGTGATAGTTTGTAAACATAAGTATAGAGGAAATACAGGTCACGTGGTTTCCTCTATACTCATAGAAAGACTTCATTAAACCATTGACTCATTTGTCACATAATTCAATGGTTTAGTCATTCATTGATATCTCATTTGAAGAAACGTTTGGCAGTAAAATGAGTGAAATTAGGGATCAATTGATTCGTTACTTACAAGAACTGATCGCTAAGAGATTATCTGAGAATAAGTGGAATTCCGTCACTAATTTGGTCGGAGATATCTCTCATTTCAAAGAGTTTAAACTTTGGCTCCAAAATAACTTCAGAAATGAGTTCCGACTCAATCTATTGAAGTTCATTCAGGAGGACAGCCATCACTTCCGATATGACTTCAAGACTGGAACCGTTTCGGTTAACAATGTCTTTGAATGCATTCCGACTCCGGTATCCGATTCGGTTGTATTGAAGCCAAAACTGTTGAATGATTTGTCGTCGGATCAGTCGATGGACAACATTGAAGTCAATTCTTCGGTTTTGGAGTTAATTATATTCGTTATGAAAGAAGTGAACAATAAATCGATACATATCTCTGATTTGATCCAATCGATTGGACAGAACTGCGGACAACAATTCAATTGCTATAAATCGATGGTTAAAATCAAAGACCGAAAATCTGAATCAGATTTCAATCACATCAATGAAATAATTTTAATCCAATTATTAACAACTCATTTGAAGCCAATCTTCATCTTTGATTATCTTCAGAGGACTATAACAATGGATACAAAGACATTAGAATTGTCTCAACTCATGGACTGTTTGACACAAACCTCTTTAGTAGTGATTAAGAACTGTTTGGTTCGACAATTGTATCGATTCGGTCGAAAATATTCATTTGAATTAAATGATTGGTTCCATAATAAGTATGAAATCACTTCTGAATACATCGTTAATCGCGGCCTTACTTTGGATCTAATCTTCGGTTTATTTCCCGAAGTATTTAATTTACAAATTGTGGACCAAATCACACGAATCGTTGATTTGAATCCTAAACTAATGGGCAAAACCCGTTCTCTTGAGTTGGAACTGATGTACAAATACGGGACAGAAATTAGAGGAGGAGTCGGAGTTATAACCAAAGTCACCGAAAGTGTGGCCACAATTGAGTGTCAAATCGGTTTCACAATTAATGATCAGAATTTCAAACCAGAATTCAAAGTGATCTCAGAATTGGTCCAAATCTTGGGACAACAAATGGCTGATTTGCGGACATTTGTCCACTGCGGGGATTTTCTTCTCTTCGACGCCAAATTCATTACCACTTTCCCAGAAGTTTCGTCTCATAACGTTTCCAACGACTTATGGTTAGTGACGCGTATCTATAGTGTGAGGCATACCGCCCAGTGTTATGTCCACTCAATCCTCGATGGATGGAAAGACGGTCAATGGAATACCACTCCCTCTGAGGACACTGACGACTCATGTGATCTCTCCTATCAACTCAATGATTGTTTGTAATTCATTTTAATTTGTTTTCATATGTTTTACTTAAAAGTTGATTAATAATGACTTAATGATAGATTGTATTAATACTTGTTTTCATAACTGTATATAATTTGCCGAATGATTAGTAAAATAGTGTAAAATTGAGTGTAAATTATAAGAATTGACTCATTGTTTGTTCAAAGCCTCGATTTATAGACATTTGTTGAAAATAAAGAATATAAAGAAGTGAAACATAATTAATAAGAATTGAATGGATTTCTCTTTTTCTCCAGAAGTCGTTTTGGGTTTGTCTTCCATTTGCTGTCTTTGTCTCAACATTTTGTCGCAAAACTGAGTCCTATTCCCATTCTGACAGCTATACGACTCTTTTGCAATCAGATTATGGATTTGCTTCAACTCATCGAAGGAGTTGTCATTACATTCCTTTCTTATCGTGTATTCCATGCAATCAAATAATTCAGACAAAACACAGCAAATCAGTTGTTCCGAAGACATGGATTGGTTGGACAACTCATCTGTGGTATACTTGTCCACAGATTTGATCACCTTTTGTGTTTCGTTTGCATTCATTTTCAGAACTGTAAGGAATACCCCTTTAATCTGCCACTGAATGGCAATCGTGTCAATGCAGTGAAGAGTATATTCCCTGACATTCTTCACACACTTAAACAGGTCTTTATTGCCACTCATCTCCAACTGCGGTAAAGACCAAAGAAAATAACAGTTATTTTAATTAATATAATTATCTTTTTTTTTAATAAACCGTTTGATTATCGAAATGAATGAAGACTTCACTCAATTCTTGGTTTCCAATTTGATAGACCAACTGTTGGGTGTCGTCCCACTCCTGAAAACACTTAACATAAGACAAGAGTAAAATCAAATTTAATTCATTCATTAAATTCATTATTTATTTTGCGATAAATACACAAAATATGAGTTTTGAAGAAATTAATTAAATATTATATTACAAAACAAGTAAGGAATTCGAAGTTCTAGATAATAGCAGTTGGGTTTAGTTTTATAGTATTGAAGAAGGGACAATTTTAAGTATTGGAATAAATAAAATTAAACTGCATTCAAAAATGATTTATTAAATAGATGCCATATTTATCAGGGACCACATATTCCAATGTTACAGATTTCGCCAAAACTATATATTTTCTTCGAAACTAATTTTAAAAATTAAACTAATTTGTGACTCATGTCTGACTGAGTAAATGATCATGTTACATTATATAAGCAATTTCATTGGTGTCATAGAGTTCTCTAATTTAATAGGAAAATCGAAATCAGATTTCAGAATGAAGTTTAGGTTAAAGACATTATTGAATTCATTGCTTGGTTTTTGTGTCCGCAAATGCATATGTAATGACACCGACCACTAAACCCTAGAATATAATAATATAAGTCTTCTGTTACTCATTGTTTGCCATAAAATAATCGATATTTCGGTTGATATCACATTTAAATTGAATTTAATTTTCAAATTTATTTCAAACAATATTTAAAGAAATTAATAAGAATTTTGAAATAATTTTAAAATCTCTAAAAAGTAAGAATTCATT
>JAQIWF010002055.1:0-10045 GCA_034694965.1 Ceratozetes gracilis
GTTTTAAATGGTTATCATTTTGAGGCACTTTTAATACAAGAATTGTGTCCAAAATGTTTTGACAAACAATACTTTTTTATCATTTATTGCAATACTATTTCAGATCTATTATTATTATAAAAATGATTGAAATATATCTCAATTCACAACTCATTGATTGAAGTGAAGTTAATTTTGATCAAAATTTATTGAATTAAGAGCTGCTGTCGTCTCAATCGTATGATTTGTGGATCAGATCAAACGCAGTCTTCGAGTGACATAAGTAATGGGTTAACGTATTCGAAGCCTTCAAACTCTGACTGATCGATCTTCTCTATCGTTTTCCTATTAATATCATTCAAATTATTAATCAATTCATTCACTACTTTCTAATCATAACTAAGTAGTAAAAAGATGACTCAATTAAAACGAACTAAGACTGCAATTTCCAAATTAAATGACTATAAGTTTCAAGAGTAAGTCAACAACTTTTTCAGGTTAGCCCCGAATAGGTTGAAAAAAGTTATAATAGGTAACATACGGATCGTCTGGCGTGAGTTGAACAGGCTCATTTGTGAATTGTGGGTCGAAATGCTCGAGATCGCGATCGGTCTCTAATTTAGGCTTATAGGGCGGCGGCACTTGTTTTGCTTCCAACTGAAAACATACAAAACATTTAATTAAAAGAAGACTAAAAAGATGGCCAATGAATACCGATTCCCAATCAATGCTTTTAAAGAAGGGATGATTAGTGATGTCACTGAATCCAGTCTCAGAATGACAACCCAGACGTTCAGCAGGGTTTTTGTTAAGAAATCCCTTAAGAACTGACTGGGCTTTAACCGAAATGGAACGGGGGATACGAATTGTCTTCTCTAAAATCACTTGAAATAAGAAGTCTTCTGTATTTTGGTCTGGATTATCGGTAGCGCCCACTATATCGAATGGGGAGCGCCCGGCCAGCATCTCATAAAGAAGTACTCCCAGTGCCCACCAATCAGGTTCGAAACCTTCAAATAAATGATTAAAAAGTTAGAACCACTACATCAGGACATACCATAATCCTCTCCTCTAAGAATTTCAGGAGCGATATAATTAGGAGTTCCACAGAAAGTGCTCGTCGTATCTCCAGTTCGGATACCTTCCTATTAATTAATTAACACAGAATTAAACCAAACTTAATGATGAGAAGTGATGACTGACTTTACACATTCCATAATCTGTGAGTTTGACGTGTCCCTCGTGGTCAAGAAGTACCTGTCCATTCAATAAGAGTTACATTAAGTGCTCAAATGAGTGGTCGAGACATACGTTATCGAGTTTTAGGTCCCTATAAATAATTCCTCTCTCATGTAAGAAGTTGAGTGCTAAGGATATTTCTGCGGCATAGAATCTAGCATGCTCTTCAGGCAAACGGCGCTGACGTTGCATATGAAACATGAGGTCACCCCCTCTCACGAACTCAATCACAAAAAATAAACTAAAATACAAATGAAGTGTAATTTTGAGTAAAACAAAGGTTAGGTTACGAACCGACTCGCAGTTTGGAAACAAGAGTGGAGTCCAACCAAAAACGGATAATTAGAAGCGGTTTCGAAAACATGTTTTTCAGTCTGAACCCAATCAATGTCTTCGTCATCGGTGACCAATTCCTTCTTAATAACTTTCATGGCGTAAATTCTTTTAGTCTTCTTGAGCTCAACCATCAAAACTTTGGCATAAGAGCCCCGACCAATGACTCGCAATAATTCAAAATCTTTGAGTGAGTATTGATGTGATTCAGAGCCACTCAAAAGTTCATTATTTGCGTCCACGTCTTGACCCGAACGACTCAACTCTGAATTGTCGATATCTTGAAGACTAATTGGAAGAAAATTGGATCCGGAATTGATTTGGTGTTTCTTCCGTCCAGGAGTTCCCGTTCGCATCAAATTATTACTAACTATAGTAACGTCTCCGTTGGCATCACGAGTACTATTGCCGGGTGTAGAGGGAGTGCTCTCAGACGAGTGGTGGTCAGTCTGACCCGAACAGTGATGTTTAAATAATTTATGGCATTTCTTGTGAACCATTAGTTTGCAATTAATACATTTGAATCCCTGTCGGCCTAATCCCCAAATCCGGTCCTCACAATAGGCACAAAATGCTCTCTAATTAAATAAGTTATCACCATGTTAAATCACATATAATAATAATAAAATTGTAATCAAATTAAGGGAAAGTTCACCCCTATCAGTATATACTACTAGTTCCCTCAAAAGTAGCAAGTTCAAAGATCTGAGTTTCGAAGTTTAGTTAACTTTTCGCTTTCATAATCTTTCAAAATTGATATTTGGGTCATAACTATCATAAATGCAAGAGTTTTATGAGTGTTTGTCAGTAACACCTATGAGGAGTACCACCCTTTTGCCATTGCTATGACATATCCGTCGCTTTATTATCAATTGGGTTCTAATCCTCTGAATCTCTTTGCGATAAAACGATCAAAACGTTAGAAATAATAAATTGAAATAAAGAATAAATTTTTACATAAATTCATTCAACACTTCATTCAATACTTTGAATGAAATTTGAGATAAAAACAAATATTTAAAAAAAAAGTAAAACAATTTTAAGTGAAATCAAGTGATTACTGACGCGATTGAATCTTTTGGCCTGAAATATGTGTCCGTTCAGTCTATAAAGTTTCCGCCACCGACGGGCGCCCCTCCGGTATATGCTTTTATCTTCGCCAGGACAGGGTAGACCTGGAACCTGTGGCACACTTGGAAAGACGTGAATTGTAATCTCAGAATCTTTATTCACTTCATATAAACGGATCGCCTCTTCGAGCTCTGCCTGCGATGAGATAACACAGGGATCGCCTGCAATAGGTTTTCAAATTAGTAAAAAAAATTGATTTAAGTGATATCAACCCAAATAGTATCGATTAAAAACAGGTGCTCTGAAGCACGAGAGCCAGAAATTCATTCTTTGTTTTAATTAAAAGTGTGATTCGTGTGAAATACAACCGATTCTTGTGATAGAAAACTGTTGAATGGATTGCAATTCAAATAATAAAGATTTAAGTATTGAATGCAAGGATAGACCGGAAATATGATAGCGTTTCGTTAGAAACTGATAGCAAATCAACTCTCAATTGTTTAATCGATAAAAATATTATACTTTTATGTAATGTTTACTCAAAAATACGTTTACAATACTTTCAACGCTTAAGTCCACGATATTTGATATTTAATTAAATAAATATCAACTCTAATACCAGTTCATCAAAATATAGTCAAAGTTTTTATGAATCACGACTTAAATATTTGCCCTTAACTTCACTTAACATTACTCCCAATGAGAAGATTGGGTCGGCTTAGAGTTAACTATCCATTTGTTATATCACTTTCATAACAAGAGTCAAAAGAGGTTAGAAATCAATGTTATATTAAAATATGCACTAATTTTCAGTTAGCTCAAATAAGTTGAGCAAGGAGACATCAGTGTTATAGAAAATCAACAGGATTAATTTTAGTTTTCATATTAAAATCCTATTAAGGCTCTACAGAGGAAGAGTTCTACAATTCAATTGAGCACTAAATATGAGCATGGTGATTGAGTGACCCCTTAACCCCCGATGAATAAAATATGGAAACCGGTAGTGAATGAATGGATACCTTCTTCGTCGACCCATTTCATAGTAAAACTCTGATCGGATCCGAATTTGCAAATGTCTCGCATTTCGTTACACAAGTCGTTGAGATATATGTCATCTTTGATATATGTGACCATAATTTCACTGCAAATATCAATGTAAGCAAAGAGTGGTTAAAAGGAGGACAAGTGGTGACAAACCCATTGTAGGCCGCCTTCACTCGAATTAATTCGTTATCCATTTGACAATTGATTGCTTTCACAACAATTTTGATACAAATTTATTATAAAATATTATAAAATGATATTTAAGTAGAAAATGAATAATAAATTAATAGTAATTATATGAGAAGATTGTCTCCGAAATGGCATTATTTGACTCAAATCTATTGTATATGTGTTTACCGTTGACTCGAGTCGGTCTCAAACACTCCTCTCGTCTAAAACTGCCATCTTATCAGTCATTCCCATAAGTGCTGTCACCTCTCACTCCCCTCACAAACCAATACACTATTTACGTACCTTTTGGCTGACGCTTCAAACTGTAAGACATGTGTTTTTGTTTACAAATACATATTTTGTAATAATTTTTGTTTATTTATAACAAATAATAAGTTAAAGCAATGAATAACTTGAATGCTGTCAACGATTGTAGAAATGATTTGTTTATTCAATCGATTTCTTCATTCAATCAAAATTTGGACAAAAGTACTGAAAACAACGATATCTCAAAATGTGTGAAACGATTGCTTTCATCGTTTCAATCCGTTTGCAAAAGATATTCATTGAATGACAATCCCTTCTCATTGTCATCGAATCCAATTAATTGCAAACAAATGGCTAAATGTTTGAGTAATTTGGAGGAAATGGTGTTATTGGAGGAGAGTTTTGCCGAAACGTGTGTCCTCTCGGGTCTGGCCATTGCTTTCGCCTTAAATATCTATTTATGTGATATAGAAAAGGCTATTCATCTCTATTTCAAGTTATTTCACAAACAAAGTATTGCTTCAATAGATTTGAGTCAATATGAAGTGGACAGTGATTTGATGGATATCTTGACCAGTGATCAGACGACCAATGATTTAACTAAAGCCTCGCTTTTAAGCGGACTTTTGAATTGTAGTTATTTTATCGATTACTTAATAGATTTCAAATCAGAAGTTTTCATTCAAATGCATTGTCATATAATTAGAATATGTGACCAAAGATTAGTCCATCAGTTCCATGTCTTCAGACTTCTTCAACATTGGTTCAGAGTTTTTAATCATTATTGCAAACAATTGGCTATAAAAGAACCCAATATTTTTGAGGACAAGATTGTGATCACCCATACCTTAAATCAAATGGACAACAATTGGGAGCATCCTATCAATGGTGTCAAAGATTGCATTAAAATTATCTATAATTTACTTTTGGAGACTTTTGTCTCTTTTAAACGTTTTGTGATTCAAATGTATGATAAAAACCATTCGATAAATAATTACGATTTGATTTGTGAAGAAGTGGTTAAAACAAGTCTATTATCGCTGACCAGTAAAGCAAAATACAGGAAAATGTCGGCTTTAATGCCATTAATTGGTTGGAAGACAGTTATTGAAACGGATCCAAATCTGTGGTCACAAATGTTGAAATACTTGTCCATTAATAGCCTGTCCACTTCTATTATTGAGTTATACAAAGCAATCATTATTTCTATGAAAAGAGACAAAAATGAAGATATTTTGAGGATTTGGTCGAAATACTTCTTAGAGAGTATGTGTTCAGCTCTTAAATCCAAAAACAAAGTGATTCACAACAATCTAACGGCACATCTCTTGCCATTCACACTGAAAAACGTGGAGAACTCAACTCAACTGATATTTGAGAATCTGAAAGACTCGCCCATAGCAGAAGTGGCAGTGGTTAGGAGTGCTGTCGACAACAACCTGTCCCTTGAATTTTCTCGAACATCTACCTGGTTTAAATACATTTTAATCAATAGCGAAGAAATGGTTCGCGAAGAAGCCCTCAGTCTTATTATAGATGAGAGATATATCACAGACAGGAATAAAGTTTTTGAATTATTCACATATTTCTTATTATCGAATCTAAATGTCGACAATCCATCGTTTCGACAAAGAATTATCAGTAAAATCGATAGGTTTGTGGCAAAAATTTGTATCAGTTTATGCGATAAATTTGCTTTACATGGAGTTTATGACGAATCGGACCTAAAGTCGATCCAATTTCTCGACAATTATTTAAATATAATTACTTCTAACCTAATATCCGGCGCTTCCTTTCAAAGAAGAATCACTTCTTTACTTTTATTTGATTCACTTCTCAACATAACAACAAAATATAATTTGAATTTCGAGAAATATTTGAATTTAAATGAAACCTTTTTATTAGTTTTTGTCTCAATCATCGATAAAGACGACAAAATTAGAAAAATTGCTTCAAATTTAATGATCAAATTCTACAAAAGTCACAGCAAAGCAATTGATTACAATTTAGAAACGGCTGCAGAAATTGCAATGAAATTTCTTAATAGTCCTCGACATCAAGAATCACATTCTGGAGGTCTTATTATGAAATATATAATCAATTGCTTCAATAGATTCAGTATTAATGACAAAATAATATCCAATGAGTTGGAACTCATTCAATACTTTGTGAGATCAGCTCGAAGTCAGTTTCAGTCTTCAAAACTAAATTTATTGGTTGCGTCCAAAACATATCCAATCCATGGCTTTATATTAGCGCTCAATAATTGCATATCTTTTGAGTTACTAAAGAATTTCAATGAAAATCAATTGAAAGACACTATTAACGACTCAATTGAACTTTGCTTCGACTGCATTGACCTAATGCTCAAACAACTGTCCAAATCGAGTGTTGAATCCTCGCCTTCTTTCCAAGAAATGTGTGAATCCCTCGAAACTATAATTAATAAAGAAGTCGAAGAAAGGGACGAGAATTTGGACGATATTTCGATTTCAAATGATTTCCAACTTTTACTGTCGATGTGTTGGCTAAACATAAAAGAGTGTAGTTTTCTGTTATCCAATTTCACTGATTTGTGTTATCAATTGAATTATCAGATTATTTCCGACTCAACCATTCATAAGATCGGTTCGCAATTAATTAATATCTTAAGCAAATGCAGACATAAGGGGGTAATTGATGCCACCTGTATAGCCCTCACCTCATTTACTATTTCACTAATCAAAGGAAAAGCCCGAAGTGCTCAGAATACTCTTATTTTAAATGAATTGCTTTCTGATTCTCTCAATTGTATAACAAAGTCAGCCCTGACTTCAAGTATAACGAGAAGGTCTGCAGGTTTGGCGCTTACCATTCAGGCCATACTGACGGGTGAATCCGAGGCTATTTCTCAGGGCTTCAAACTCGAGAAATCACTGTTCAGTCAAACTATTGATCAATTGATGGAAACGGCAAATTCAGAACTTCCACAAAATATTGACTTTAAGAATGATTTACCGCAAACATATGCCTTACATATATTACACTCCATCATAAGCACAGCCTCACTCTCGCGATTCACCATAAAAGTTGTTGAATTTCTTCTTCCAATTTGTAGCGAAGGCTTTTCCTCAGATATCTGGCAAATAAGGAATGCATCCCTTCAGTTGTTTGGGTCGTGTTGTTGCCGAATGCTCGGCCAAAGAAAGATGAGTGATGTCGACCAACTCCTCACTCAGGGCTCAACCATCACATCCAATGAACTCTTTTCTCGTTATCCCACTCTTTTGCAAACATTTAAAACTCAATTTGAAAAAAGTTTTGAAAAAATTGAAAACGGATTCTTCAGCACTGAATTAGTGCCCGTCCTCTCATTATTCGCATCATTCTCTCCAATATATTTGGGAGAACCTTATTGTGATCATCAAGTCTTGAGTTATTTGATCCGACTTTTAAGTAATAAGATTTGGAAAATACGAATGTTGTCCGCAAAGGCTTTGAGTTCTTTATTGCCTATCAATCACTTCCACGAACTCCTATTAGAGTTGTCTTCTCAACAAAATCTTAATTGTAATTCAATTCATGGTTTAATGCTTTCTGTCAATCATTTGCTGGAATTATTGGAACAAAACAAAAACAATGATTACCACAAAATTAAGGGACAATTCTTACAAATATTTCAAAAGATTATTAATGATAACAAAAAGTGTTATATTTTGAATGACTTCTATCAACAACTATTTGGAAACACTTCTCTTTCTATTGATTTTTGTGGTCAGGAAATGAATACGAATCAAGAGTTTACTGAAAAGAGGAAAAATGATAACAATTTAAGTAAATTTTTAGATGAAATTCATTCAAAAGTGGAGTTTAATAAAAGCGATGACATCAGACTTTTTGCCGCAAACTCTTTAAACTTAAGATTACAAGAAATAGTCGGAGAATTAAATTCTTCAGAAAATATTCTCAAAATAGTTGACATCGTTTTAGTTATTCTGGAAGACGAAGACCGGACCGTCCGGACAGAAGCCGAACGAATTGCATCAAAAATAATTAATTCAAATGAAAACAATTTTATAATGAATTTCAATGTCGCCATCGATTACCTCTTGATTTGGTTAATAAGAAACCCATTTATAAGTCCTCAACAGTTAACTAATTATTTGTTTCATAAACTGGAATCTGTTATATCGATGTCGGAACTCATTGATAGTAAACTCCGTACTCAAGAAGTGCTGTTCGAAAAAGAAGAGAAGAATGTTTTCGCCGAACCCTTGTTTCAAATGTTTAAGTTTAGTGAATGCCTTAAAAAAGTTATTTCCAAACATTCGACGAAAATAAGCGGAAAATGTTTGCAAAAATTGGTTGAAGAGTGTCTCTACTTTTTGGAAGACCTGTCCGTTATTGAGATACAAAGTTTGGTTAGTTTTAGTATTTGGAAACTTCCAAAACTATTCATTACTTTGAATAGTCTTTATTTAAGAACAGATATTCTCTTCAATTCACTTCTTAGTGATTCAAATGACACTCAAATTTCTTCAATCATCGAGTCTTTCGACGAATTAAGTCTTTCGGATCATATCTTTGAGAAGAATTTGAGTGGAATTTTGAGCAAAAATGAATTTTTAGTATTGAGTCGAACCCATAAACTTTTGTCCTCTAAATTTGGATTTTTATCTTTTCTAAAACAGAATTCTTTATTCGAGTTTTGTCTGGAATTTTGAGATTTAATTCAAATTAAAACATATTTAAAACAAACGAATAATTTTCTAATTTTTCTAATCAAATAAATATTACATTTATTTTCATTAAAGCATTGATTGCTTTATTACTAAACTAATCTCGAGGTATACTCTCATACCTGACCAGTCATTTCGGACTTATCTTTTTTAGCCCATCCGGACACTAATTTCTTCAATTCTCCTATAGCTCGGCCAGGATTCAGATGTTTAGGACAGGTTCGGGTGCAGTTCATAATTGTATGGCACCTGTAGAGTGAAAAGGGGTCCTTAAGCTGTTCCAATCGCTTGTCTGTCTGCTCATCGCGTGAATCTATAACCCATCGATAGGCCTGCATAAGGGCTGCCGGTCCCAGATATCGTTCACTATTCCACCAATAACTGGGACAGGATGTGGAACAACAGGCACACAGAATACATTCGTAAAGTCCGTCCAATTTTTCTCTGTCTTTAATACTTTGGAGGTTCTGTTTGTCCCCACCTTTAACCTCATCTTTGCGTTGAAGCCATGGCTGTATAGACCGGTACTGTTCGTAGAATTGATTCAAATCCTAGAAAACAATTTATTTATAATTGAATGATAAGTCAGGGGTTGTGGGCACTGACCGGAACCAAATCCTTAACGACATAGAGATGAGGCAAAGGATAGATTTTTGTAGAATTACTGGTGTTGTCGTTGATCTTTGCAATACAGGCCAATGTGTTCGTCCCTTCGATATTCATAGCACACGAACCACATATCCCTTCCCGACAGGAGCGCCGGAAAGTAAGAGTTGGGTCGATCTCATTCTTTATTTTAATCAAAGCGTCCAAAACCATAGGACCGCATCTGTTATCAAATGCTGTGTTTAATGACTTTTGTGGCAAATATATGGAAATACTTACGAATTGAGGTCCACATCATAGGTCTTCAAATGGGGTTTCACTGAAGGCTTCTCCGGATCCTATCGTTATTCAAACAATTAAACACAAAAATCAAATTTAATTATCAAATCATTATTCATTCAATTATCAGTGGTTAGTGTTTATAATAGGGTTGACCATGCTCAAACAATATAGGAAGGGTTTTTTCTCAACATATCTAATGTTTGTCCAAAATTGGACCTAGTTTTTATCAATTGACATAATGTTAAAATTCGGTTCCACGACAGGAGTTCTGGAATTGGCTACAGAAAGAGGGTTTTGGTATGAGACCCCCCCCCCCTTCGCCAACCCTGATCTAT
>JAQIWF010002056.1:0-10044 GCA_034694965.1 Ceratozetes gracilis
TATCTTATTCTTTTTTTTACAATTATCACCATTATTAATTAACTGTAATCTGGAACAAGAAATAACAAAAATACTTTAAATAAATTTGAGGCCCTCGGCTTCGGAGGTCAACAAAAGTGGACAGTTGTGTCCCAAAAGTAGACTTGATTTCATTGATTGAAATCTTAAATAATTACAAAACATGCGATCAGTTCGCAGTCAAAAAACAGATTGAAAGCAATTTTAACAATAATCATATTTGAAAAAACACACTTGTTAATTTTTAAGCTGTAATACTATCAATAAAAGAAATTTGTATTTAACATGAAAATATTTTTTTAAAAATTTGGTTTAAAACGTCGTCTGAATTTTAAACTATATTTTAACTTGCTACATACAACCAAAGACCCATGATGGAAGTATTCATTTTACCAAGTTAAATTTATTTTGCTTAATAGCCATATGGTTAAAAAAAATTAATCAAGCTTAATAGTTAAATAATATTCTATTAATATCTCAAAACTGTAGCGAATTTTTTAAAAATAGTTTGATTCTTTGTTCAAGCAGAATTGTTAAAAATTTGCCAAATTTATCAATTTAATTTTTACAATTCTTTTACAATTATTCCATCTTAAAAATTTAATGTTTGTTTACGATTACCAAGTTCAATTTAATTTGTTTATTATACAGTTTCTAAGGGCTTTTTATCACTAGAGAGTGCCCCCAAGGGTAGTGTTCCGGTGGGTGTCAGGCCTTTAAATTGAAAAACATGTTCAGACTCTTCGGATCTTATTACGGATCACCTCTTTTCTACCTGACTTTTATAAACTTAAACAAACTATGCACATCATCTAGCAAAATATGGCCAACAAAAAATTATATAAATAGTGAGAGTGTTTAAGCTGTGTCACAGGCAGCTGGTCGTGAGTTGTGGCCAAACCAACGCGATTATGTACCCTCCAACTCACCTTCAAAGCTCTCCTCATCGGTTATAATCTCGACATTATAGCATAGGTTTAACAAGTTTCTAAACTAATTAAATGATAAAACTGTAACATCATGCTTTAAACTAGTTTATGTATTTCTTCATGTTAAAAATATAATTTTATATTTATTTTTTTCAAAAAATTCTCTAAATTATTTTATCTAGTCTATTTGTTATTTGAGTTGAACAGTGTAAAATAACAAATTTTGCATTTGGAATTTAACTGCTAAAAACTGTAACATGTTCACTAATCATAATTTAAAATATAATTAAGAAAAATTAATAGAATTTTTGGTGAGTGAGGCTGATATTTTTAAACCAACAACAATCTATCTCTCATTAGATAATTTTAATTAATAATTAATTATTTGTTTAGTTACACAGAATCAAAGAATGCACCTTGATTTAATTTTGAATTTGTTTGTAAATTGTAATCTGATCTTTAAACAAATTATTTTTTGCTCTTGAAAATTATTTGATATTTTAAATGTAAAATTTTTAAGATTCTTTTTTAATTACAATATTTTACATTAACTATAATGCGGGAAATATTAATTGAAATTTTCTATCTAGATACAAATTATAATCAATTTGTCATTTGTGTTGAAAGGGTAAAATAATTTCTTCTGATAAACAGTAACATGATCGCTAATCATAATTTAAAATACAATCTAGAAAATTCAAAAAATATTTTGGATTCAAACAGGAAGAAACTTTTTAAACTAACAAAAATCTTTTATTAATAATCTTGATTAATAATTAATTCTATTGTTAATTAGAGACATCTTAATCTAAACCTCAAGATCTTTATAAAATTTATTCATCCAGCAAAGTTAAACTTATGTGACATTAAAGACAGCCGATTTTTATCCCAAAAAAATATTTGCTACAAATTGCTACAAACCTTGATCAGTCCAATTCTTAACATTTGCTCAAAAGTACAGTCCTTTTGTTCTAAAATCGACATAAACGGATTAATAAAACAAATTATGTAATTTTTCCCGTAATAACTTTAGGATAAATTTTCCCATAGCAAAGTATTACTATATTTAATCTTTCATTCAATTTATGAATCCAGTGATGCAATGTGACTATATTTAACCTTTTACATTAATTTTAAGCAATATAAATTTACAGAGAATGTACTAATGCTCTTTGATGTAATTTTAAATTTGTTTGTAAACTGTAACCTGATCATTAAAAAAAAATTATACTATGCTATTGAATATTTTTTTTTAATAATTTGGTTGTTTAAACATTAGGCTTTGTGAAATTATTAACTTTTCAAAATTATCAAGCTTATTTTTAAAATAATTCTTATAATTTAATTTTATTAAAAAAAATTTGAAATAATAATTGGAATTTTTTATCAAGTTATTAGATTTAAGTATATTTGATATTTGTTTTGAACAGTTTAAAATAACTTTAACAAGTAATCCAGCTTTAGGAATAATTATAAATTAATTAATAAATTTATTAAAAACTGTAACATTATTAATTATAATAATTTTAAATATAATCTAAAAAATTTAATAATATTTTTGGACTCATCTAACCATAATAATCTTTAATATATTTTTTAACTAACCGTCCACCTCTTATTAATCTATTTTGATTAGTAATTATTGCTAAAATATTTTCATCTCAAGTTTAATCTCAATTCATCATAATTTATCTGGATACTTTTTTATCGTGCAAATAGGTGGCAAATTAGTTTAAAGCTTTGAATCAGAGTTGCCAATAGACTATTTCTTATTTAAACAGTTACCTTTTACTGTACAGATATTTACTGTACTATACAAAAGTGTGTTTGTAATTGAGTTAGATTACTAAATGTAAATTCTTATCAATGAGTAACATATCTAAAACTGAATAAATGTCAAAAACATTGAACACTTTGTGAAATGTGAAAAGTAAATGTAGAGATGATAAGAATTTACATTTAGTAATCTTACTCAATTACAAACACACTTTTGTGTTAATATCTGTACTTGATAACATTAACACGAATTCCTTTTGATCCGAGTTCTGCAGCCATACATTGAGTAAACATATCCAGACCAGCCTTTGCAACACTATATGGGGAGAAAAATTTGCCCTAGACAATTTAAAAAAAAACTTGTTATTTCACAAATTAAGTAAATTTATTATTAAAATAAAACATTAGAGAAGAGGCATATGCATTATAAAATAAATTCTTAGTTAACTAATCTAGCTCTTGGAAAAAATAACTTAAGAAATAATTTAAATTACTTACACCTCTTAGAGATGCGATACTCGAGATATTAATTATATTTCCTTTAGTTTTAGCCAAATGTTCGACACATAAGTGAGTCAATAATACCACAGAATTCAGGTTTGTTTCCATCACTTTCTTGTATTTGTCCATATAATCCGAGTCAGTTATCTTAGTCCACACACCTATTCCCGCATTATTTACAAGAATATCAATTCTCCCGAATGTTTTGATGGTCTCATTAACTAGTCTTTTGAGGTCTTCCTCTTTTATGAGGTCTGCCACCACTTCTAATACTTTTGAGTCATCCTTTGAGACTATCCGACACTCTTTGGCCACATTTGACACATTGTCTGCGTTACGACCGGTAACCACAACACTGGCCCCAGATTTAGAGAAAAGCAGAGCAGTGGCCGCACCGATACCAGAGCTGCTGCCTGTAATCAAAGCTACCTTTCCTTCAAAATTGAACTGAAGAGACATTTTTGTTATTATGTTTTACACTATTTTGTTAACTCAATGTAATTATTACTGTTATTCAGACAATACTACATATCACACAAATCAAGGACATATTTATAATACACTGCCCTTGATAAGTTATCAATGATAACGCAATACAATTGTATAGACTTACAAGTACATTTTAATAAAATACTTTTATTACTTAGCAATTTGTTAAAATATAGGGAAAATGATTTATTTTTATCAATTAATAAAATTAAAATTTAATCTAGTTTAGTAACAGTTTTAAATAGAGCTTAATATTAACCAAAATAGAGGAATCTTGGTAAAATATTTTAAATGGCATTCGATTAATCAACGCCAAGACTTTGTTTATTAATAAAAAAAAATTAAACTTTTATCAAGACAATGGCCATTATTCTAAACTGGGCATTTTTTAAACAAAAAAAATTTGAGTAGCTTGATAATGTTTGCAAGATGCGATCTTTAATCAATGCCTACGTTTGCGGCCAAATGTCCGCCGTCTGACAGAAGACTGGATCCGGTTGTAAAGGAGGACACATCCGATGCTATAAATAATATGGCGTTTGCGATGTCATCCCCCTCTCCAAGTCTACCCACTGGCAAATTAGGACTAATACTGTCCAGGAATGAATCAAAACTTGTTTTATCAACACCCATTGCTACCCCGAAATTTGTTTTAATTAGACCCGGGCTAAAAAATACAATAATAATATGTGTTAATAAAAATAAATTATTAAACTTACTTGATAACATTGACTCGAATTCCCTTTGTACCAAGCTCAGCAGCCATGCACCGAGTAAATATATCAAGTCCAGCTTTTGTAACATTATATGGAGAATGTTCATTTTTTAACTAAATAATAAAATTAGCAAAATAGATTTTTATTGTAAGTTGTAATGAGCTTGATGATAATTAGCTTTAAGAGGACTTACATTTCTAATCGCTGCAATACTCGAGATATTAATTATATTTCCCTTAGTTTTGGCCAAATGTTCGACACATAAGTGAGTCAATAATACCACAGAATTGAGATTCAATTCCATAATATTCTTGTATTTTTCCATATAATCCGAGTCAGTTATCTTAGTAAAAGAACCTTTACCCGCATTATTAACAAGAATATCAAGTTTTCCAAATGTTTTGATCGTTTCATTGATAAGTCTTTTGAGGTCTTCCCCTTTAGTAACGTCTGCCACCACTTCAAGAACTGTTGACTTATCCTTTGAGACTTCCCGACACTGTTTGGCCACATCTGACACATTGTCTGCATTACGACCGGTCACCACAACACTGGCCCCAGACTTTGAAAAGAGCAGAGCAGTGGCCGCACCGATACCCGAACTGCTGCCTGTAATCAACGCTACCTTTCCTTCAAAATTGAACTGAAGGGACATTTTTACACTTCAATAATGATTTAAACTTCAAGAATTTAATAAATTTGACTTCGCTTATAGTCTTTATGTAGAATTCTTGTCCAGATGGCTAATGTGTGCATGCGCAAATATGACTCACTAAATGCTTGTTATGTAATATCTTAAATGAAATTTTGAACCAATATAATTTTTGACATGATACAAATTATTTGATTTAATGTCTGGATATGAGTTATTTTATTTATGGTAAAATTTAAACTTGATAAATCTTATATACCTCAAATATTAAACTTCCCAATTGTTAAGTAATTCATAATCTACCTTGGATATACCAATTGATAGATTAACTACAAATAAATATGCCCTATCAATCAAACATAGAAATAATAAATTACCCTCATAAACTGACCCACCACCAAATATTTTTTGTATATGTATTTGTTTAATTCCCAAAAAATTACAATTTATTTAATGTTTTCTCTTAATTTAAGGCCTCAACTATTTTGTCGGCAATCAGTTGTGATGTGATTTCAAGAGAGCTCTGAGTCTCCACTCCTTCCAGAGTTATAATTCCCTTCGACTCCTGAAATGTCAATATTATTAGAGAATAATTTGATAAAAATGGCTTACATTTTGATCGGGCAATAAATACATGTCCCGAATGTCATCCAGAGGTGATATTCAAATATTTGGCACAACACCCGGTTCTCCTGAGTGTCATATACCGGGTGCTGGCATTGGATATATGCCTCAAAAGCTTGGCTTATGTTCGGTCTTTACAATGAAGGAAATTATCATTTATTTCGGAAAAATATATTCAATGAATAAAATTGAAATCAAAGAGAAGTTAAAAGATTTAACAAAACTCTTAAATCTCCCACAAAATAATAAATTGATTGGTAATTATTTTTATTTATCTTGCTACATTTCATAAATTTTCTATAATTTAGATCAATATTCTGGGGGTCAAAAAAGAAGAATATCATTGGCCTGCGCTCTAATACATAGCTCACCACTACTTTTATTAAATGAGCCAACTGTGGGCATAGACCCTAAATTTAGGCAATCTATTTGGTTATACTTTACAACACTTTGCAGAAATGGAGTGACTATTATTCTGACCACTCATTACATAGAAGAGGCCCGCATTGCAAATGTGGTGGCGTTCATGAGAAACGGCTCAATACTAGCAGAGGAAGAGCCTATCATTTTGCTCGACAAATATAACTCTTCAACACTGGAGGAGGTTTTCCTTAAGTTATGTAAGTCTGATGATGAAAAGCCCAATACATTCACTTATAACACACTTGAAGTCAAAAACAATACCACTTTTACTGATATTTGTTTAAATGATGAATACAATGAAAGAAAGGACGGCATTCACTTAAAGTCTTATAGGAAAACATCAAAAATATTAAAACAAAAATCTAATAATAATAATAAGGAAAGAAAAAATTATTCTGTACTATTTAAAGTGAGAAACGATAATAACACCGATATTGATAAGGCATTTCATTCACCTATTTTGAAGAAACCCTCGTTTGTAAACACAATGCTTTCACTATTGAACAAGAATTTCAAACGTCTAACAACTAATTGGTTCAAGTTTATTTTCTTTGTTTTGATGCCGGCCCTTGAGTTTGGCTGTCTAATGGTTAGCATTGATGACATACCAACTGGGTTAAAAATTGCAGTTTATAACCAGGAATATATGAATTCCTCAAGTAAATTGGGGAAATTATTTATAAAGTCAATTGAAAATAAGGTCTTTAAACTCAAGAATTATGATTCACTTGAAAAAGCCATTGGTTCTGTGCAGTCTGGTCATACCTATGTGGTCATACATATTAAAGAGAAATTCACCAGGGCTATAATTTTAAAATATATGTATGACAACGATGTGAATGAAAAGATTCTAGATGAAAGTAAGATTCGAATACACATGGATTGGTCCAATCAAATGATTGGTCTTCTAATACAGCGTTATATGTTTGAAGCGGGGGTTAAATTTGCTGAAGAAATGGCTATTAAATTACACACAACTTTGGAATCTACTAAAACACTCCTCTCTTTCGAAGAACCTGTTTATTATAAACGCAGTGAATCACTTAAAGATTTTATTTTACCGGGGATTTTGATATTGCTAATCTTTTTTGGAACATGCACAGTCTCTGCCATTCTTATCTTGGAAGATTATGAAGATGGCACCTTAGAACGAAGTTTTATGGCTGGAATGACAGCCTTTGATTTCATTTTATCTCATATTTTAACCCAATTCTTCATTCTTTGTCTTCATATTATATCCATATTATTTTTTCAACATGTTATATTCAACAAACAAGTAGCAGGTTCAAATATCTTAGTTGTAGCACTAATGATTTCACAAGGTATTTGTGGTATAGCTTTTGGCATAATGGTAGCCGTCATTTGTTCCGACCTACTTTATTCAATATTGATTCTACTCTTTAACTTCTTTATAAATATCATATTGTGCGGAGTCTTATGGCCCTTTGAGCTCATGTCCTCAATCCTACAATATTGTGGTCAATTAATACCCACTACAATTCCAATGCAAGCAATGAGGAGTATTGTGTACAGGGGGTGGACTCTCACCCATTCCCAAGTGTACATTGCATTTGTTATCACTTATATTTGGTTTGCAGTCTTCTTCATTACAGCATTTATATTCTTTAAAAAATTTCATTAAAACATTTTTACAACATTTGATCATGGTC
Organism: Ceratozetes gracilis; assembly: GCA_034694965.1. Lineage (NCBI taxonomy): Eukaryota > Metazoa > Arthropoda > Arachnida > Sarcoptiformes > Ceratozetidae > Ceratozetes > Ceratozetes gracilis. The sequence goes on from JAQIWF010002056.1 coordinate 7,799, forward strand.
ATATAGTTTTTCTACAAGATATAAAAGTGATCAAAAATAAAGTCAATTAAAAAAATTAAAATAAAGGTTTCTAATTAATAATTTTAAAATAAATGCTAACTTATCATTAATAAGAAATAGCTGAGTGAGCATGGCAAATTCACCGAATTGTTACGTTTGAGACCAAATGCCCGCCATCTTCCACTATATTAGACCCTGTTATGAATGATGAATCATCTGATGCGAAGAACAGGATAACATTAGCCTCAATCTCATAATAAGCAGGTCTTCATCCTCTAATCCCATGGCAAATCCAAAATTTTTAAAAGCAATTTTTGGGGGAAAAACGTCTTTTTTGGGGACAAAAACACTAATTTAGGGGGGAATTTTCAGCCAAAAATCTAAAATGTTATCGCATCCCTCGGCAGGGTGGGGGGGGGGGGTATACCTATAATATTGAATTTTTTTCGCGACAGGGGGAAGTTCAACATTTTTCCGACAGGAGGATTTTGGTTTGACCCCCCTTGGCCATCCTTGGTTATAGAATGAGTAAGGTAAGTGTCAGAAAAATAATCTTTCCATTTTTTTCAACGTTTATAATTAATTTACAATAGTTAAATTGACCTTGTTTATTTATTTAATTAACAAGACGGAAATTACTTACACTTCTGAGACTTGCAAGACTTGAAATGTTAATAATATTTCCGTTGATTTTCTCCAAATGTTCGACACATAAATGAGTCAATAATACCACAGAATTGAGATTTATTTCCATCACTTTTTTAAACCTTTCCATATAATCCGGATCATCGATTAGAGCCATGAGAGCAGATCCCGCGTTATTAACAAGAATATCAAGTTTTCCCAATGTTTTGATCGTCTCATTGACCATACGTTTGAGGTCTTCCTCTTTAGTAACGTCTGCCACCACTTCAAGAACTGTTGACTTATTTGTCGACACTTCCCGACACTGTTTGGCCACATCTGACACTTTGTCGGCATTACGACCGGTAATCACAACACTGGCCCCAGATTTAGAGAAGAGCAGAGCAGTGGCCGCACCGATACCAGAGCTGCTGCCTGTAATCAAAACTACCTTTCCTTCAAAATTGAACTGAAGAGACATTTTGAGGAAATAAAAACTCAATAATTTACTAATGATTTTGAATGAAAATAAGACATAACTCATATACAGATAAATATATACTTTCTATTGATTACGTAATTCGAGGTCATTCCAAAGTACAAAAGCACTCAAAGATTATTCCCTTTCTAAAGATCAAGTGCATTTATTTGAGCAGGAATTAATAAATAGATAATAAATAGTATCTAATCAAGTTTCAATCTATGAACTTTGCGCTATTGGGTTCTTTTATTTTTGAAATGTTAATTGCAATTAGTGCTGGACAAATTACTCAAGGTTGAATATTTTCTAAATACAGTCAATTATTTTTAATAATACACTATGTATTAAATTGAAAGTTTGCTTGTTCTCATCTTAATTGCAACGACTGGAAGATTGGCTACTTTTATGGAATACCAAGTAAAATGAGTCACTTATTTTAGAGTTTAAACCTTTTAAGTTTACACATTGGTAATTCAATTTTAGCATAGTCCTTTAAATTATTTTAACTTAAATTTAAACTTTAGCATAAACCCACTTTTAAATTTAGTTTGCTTGGTCATACCAAATGGCACATAAAATTTATAAATTTTTGGAAACAAAGATTCGAATAAGTGCAATTTAAACTACAATTAATTTGATATTTGTTTCTCCTTAAACATTTATTATAAAAATGCTGAATCAACATGCTTTCTTTTATAATTACAAATATTTTATAAAAAAAGCACCCAATTGGTAGTAAAATTATGGCATTAGTTACATAATTAAATTACAAACAAGATGACTTATGTTTATGATCAGCCATAAGGAATTGAATTGATCTAGTAACAAAACAAATTTCAAACGTGGTCTATGTGAAATAAAATTAAATAAAAATTAAAATTTGATTATAATTGTCGATTTATAACTTATTAAGTATACAAATTGAAAATATTTATTAAAATTTCACATCATTTATGAATGGATGTTAACTCGAATGTTACTCTAAACCGGCTTACGTGCCAAACTAATTTTAAATTTTAATTAATAATATTATCTTTTATTAGAAAGAAAATGAGTGCTAACTATCCAGAAATGGATTATTTTATGGGCCTCGATCAATTGACCGAAAACCAATTGACCGAAAGGTTAATTTACCAAAAGG
>JAQIWF010002057.1:0-10042 GCA_034694965.1 Ceratozetes gracilis
CAATAGGTAAAAACTCGCAATAAGCCAATGATTTCAGTAGCACCAACCGTTGGCTTATTGCGGGGAAGAACTGTATTTAACTAAAGATTAGATATAAACAGAGTTTAAATCAATTTCTCCACAATTGGATTGAAGTGTGTTTGCGATGAGTAATCATTTATAGTATTATTCAATACATGAGATAAGGGATAAGACACTGACGTCTAGTCATAGCTTAAGCAATGCTATGAGACGTCAGTTTAGTCACCTTTTTATTTGTATTGAGTTGTATTTAACACATTCCTGTAACCTTTAACAAGGTAACTTATTTATTGTTAAGTCTAAGGTTTATCTTAATGGTATAAAGAATCATAGTTTATCTAGGTTAAATTTAATGTATTAATTGAATAAATTGGGCAAAATAAAAATGTTCAATTAAATATTTAAACAAGAATAGATAATTATTGCATAATATTCGGGTGTTTTTACTGTAATCAAGGAAATATTGCCGCATAACGTAGTTTATGAATAGTAAAGACACTGTATTTACGTTTACATAATAGATGGCAATCCTCTCAACTTCACAATTGAGTGCTTCAACACATTTAGGCGTAATATTACAATAGTTAGATACAGTCCAATCTCGTTGTAATAATTTGAACTTGTTTATTTATCCAAATTTAGATGAATTATAATTAAAACTATTTATTTTAATCTCCAATTAATGGATTCTATAAATTTTATAAAGAATATAAAAGAATCGATTAAAAGAAATCTAGTTATGAGACTAGTTTTGTCTGGGTTTAAATTATTTAACACCATGGTTAGACTGTATTAGGCATAATCAAGTACTCAATAAATGAGAGAAATGATGGACTAATGACTTGCACTGCCATCTGTAGGGGTGTATCCACTGAGCACTTCCCTAATACTGATTTGAACCAATGAGAGAGTAGTCAGATGTGATTCAAACCCTATTGACATCACATTTGAGTGGTTTAGTCTTCAGTCGGCTGTCATTTAAGGCCACAAATAGTTATTTATATTTATTTAAATTAGTGTTAGTTTTAAGTCTTTAAGACTTGTCTTCAGAATTATGAATGAATGGGAGTTATTGAAGGAAAACGTGGAACCGATTAAGTCGGGCAGAAGTATAAAGACATTGAAGTCAGCCCTCAATGAAAAGCCAAATGAGTTGAACGCAAGAGAACTGAAGAGGAAGTAAGTCTTGGATTAGTTTCTAAAGTAAATTGTCTTTAATTACTGTTTGTCTTTCAGAGAGTTTGAGTCCGAACTGCGGACACATTCGGGTTCGGATCTGCTTTCGGTTTACTACGAGTACATCGTTTGGGTCGAACAGAACTACCCGTTGGGCGGCAATGAGGCCAACCTTAACACTCTTCTCGAGAAATGTATCGAACAGTTCGTAACCGACGAGGAATACAAAAACGACGAACGACTTCTTAAAGTTGTCCTGAAGTTCATTAGACGAGCGGACAATCCTCTCGAGTTGTTTACCTTCTTTCATGAGAACGGATTCGCCACCAAATTAGCCGAGTTTTACATCGATTGGTCCTTTCATTTGGAAAACCAGAAGAATTGTCGCAAAGCAGGGGAAGTCCTCCGAAAGGCTATCAACGAGAAGGCAGAGCCCATGACTTCACTTCAAAGATCTTTGGATGAGTTGGAGGTGAGAGTCGCCAAAGCGATAGTCAACGATAAGATGGAAGATCTCAATGACAACAATGAAGAGGAAGACCAACGAAAAGCATTGAATAATTTGAAGGCAAAGACCAAAAAAGGCAAATCTGTGGCTCCGGTCAGTCGCGTTGGGAAAGCACTCAAACCCTCAGAGGGTCTGAAGAATTGTACGGCGATTAGTGGCCAAAACAAGGCTCCAGTCATTTATTGCGATGAAAACGAGCCGACTGTAGGACCATCGACGAGCACAGCCCCAGTGGCCACTCATACAGTGAAGGCAGTGGCAGAAGTGGGTCAGGAAAACAAACAAAAAGCCGGGAAATGGAGTGAAAACAAATTGACTCAAAAAGTGGTGTCCACTGACTCACAGCCAAAGTTTGCTATTCATGCGGACGACTCGGATGACGAGTTCCCCCAACCCATAGTAAAGCCCCCACAAAGCAATACACTGAAAGTGAGACGGAATGCGAGCAGTCCTAAACTGGTTAAGTTTAATAAACCCGACCCTCTCGTGAAGTATGCCTTCAATATTAATAAAGTGTACGCCGGAGGGGAAGAGTTCTCCTTCGAAGAGATCAGAGGAATGAAATGGATGAAGAAGAAGAAGAAAGAGGAGGATGTGCTCAGGAATCAGAAACTAGAGGATGAAGTGGCACAACTTAGACAACAGGTGGAACTCCTCTTAAAGGCACAGCTATTACCTCAACAGAGTTCACAATCGGCTGAACAGAATGTTAAGAAGGGTGTGAATCAACAGAGCATAGAGAGAGTGGAGTCTACTTCTCGCCCCACGAGTGCGACCCCTCCTCTGTCCAGTGCTGAGTCGAGTAACGCTAAGTCTTCGAATACAACGAATCCGACGAATATAACCGGAAACGGAACTAAAGCTGCGTTTAGTCTCGTCAGAGATCTATGGGACGGAACTCTCGGTAATCAAACGGCGGATATTCACGAAAACAACGCTCGGAATGACATCAATGCTATCATCGATAAGACCGAAGAGAAGGCGCAGCAAAAGGAGGCGTTTGCCATATTTGCGGACACAACCATTGTGTCTAAAGCTCTGTTCAGACCCCCTAAACCTCGTGAATCCCTGGGATTTATGGATTATACGATTGCTTTACCTAGAACAGAAATGACATTCGTTGCAAACACCTGTTCTGCCTCTACACCTGTGGCCGACAAGACTAAGAAGACTGGAAATGACTACGACTATAGTGCTGTCCCTCCCTTTCAAAATAACTACAATTTCGTCGGAGGAATGACCGCTAAATTGACTCCAATTGTTGAAACGAGTCGAGAATACAACAGTAAGTCCTCCTCTTCTGGAACTTCATCCTCAGGGGCTACTTCTTGTGGAACTATGAGCACAACTGGAGGGCAGGCCCTCAGCAGAAGACAAAGATTACTCTCTGGCGTCGAAAATATCGATCCGTTCGATACCTGTCTTTTGAATCAATTATTAGAATCATTGGACGAACCGATAGACTCTCGAAAAGGGTTTTTCAGAATCGATAAGTTTTTGCCAAAAATAAAAATCAGCGAAACTGTCCTCAAATTGGGACCCGACTTTTATATGGTTTACAGACTGATCGCCACCGGAGCCTACGCTCAGGTCTATACCGCACAGATCGATGTGATGGCAGATGAGAACGAATCGGTAAACTTCAGTAAAATGATGAATCAGAAAATGGTTGCATTGAAAGTCGCAAAACAAGCCAATGAGTGGGAGTTCTATATTTGTGACGAACTGCAGAAACGGCTCAACCGCTCCAAATGCTTACCCGATATTGTGAGCCATTCCTTAACTTTTTAAACGTGATTTCAATTGTTTTTTTATTTTCAGGAGTTGTCTGTAATGGCAGCCAATCCTACGGTTATGTTCAAAGATAACTGTGTTTTAGTGGATGAGTTCGCACCGGACGGCACTCTAATCGATGTGATTAATGTCGTCAAAAGTCAGACCAAATCCTTTCAGTTTCCCAACAGTTTGGCCGCATTTTTCGCATTAGAATTGATTCAAATCGTGAGTCAAATTCATAAACAACTCATAATTCACGCCGACATCAAACCCGACAACGTTTTAGTCCTTAATTTGTAAGAAATGCTTAAAAACGTCTTATTTCTAAACTAATCTGAAAACTACTCAACTCTGCAGTCCTACCAAAGAAGATATTAAATGTGTTGAGGAGAGGACCTCATCCCTCAAACTCATAGACTTTGGCCGCTCTATTGATTTGAGTCTTTTGCCCGAAGGAACCACTTTTAACGTGAAGGTCACTACAGAGGGCTCCCAGTGCTGTGAAATGATGGACTCAAAGCCCTGGACTTTTCAGGTATTTTCTTACAAATTGTCAAATGATTTCAATTAATTGTTTTCTCCATTTATAGACCGATTGGTTCGGAGTTTTAGATTGCATTCATGTCATGCTTTTCGGGGATTATATTAAAGTTCATAAAAATAAAGACAACAATAAGTGGGAAATCAATGAGAAGTTTAAACGCTATCATTTGATACACATTTGGAAACCACTCTTTGAAATCCTACTAAATATCCCTGAGTGTAGAGAACCCGATCTGACGGCTATTGTCAATCAATTGAGTGAATACATCAAACTTAATATCAAGGATATAGTGAAAGACGCCGCGAAAGTCGAGAAAATGAACTTCTCTGCCATTACAAACCGAAAATGGTATATAAGTTATCTTAATGATGAATTCCTAGCTCTTTTGGATTCATTGAAAATCAATTGAATATCATTTTTATTTGTATTTATTTGTATTTTGGAAATAGCTTTCGATCTAAAGCTATATTTAATTCAATTATTTACTGATCTCTTAAAATGTAATTAATTTTAGTTTTTACTCAATAAATGCTAATATATATTGTTTTTAAACCAATACTACGGCGCTATCGACCTGTTCTCGAAAGCCCTCGAATTGTTTTTATCTGAACCGCGCTTTTTGTTACGAGAAGACAGAGTTATACCACTTATGTCTGGCCGACAGCGAACATGGTAATTCTACTTTAATTGAGCGCAAGGAGCAATTATATAACTTCCTTGATACTATTTCCATCTTTTGTACACAAAATTATGACAATCAATTCTTATCTACAACTACCTAGGTGACAACTTTCACAATATTATCTCATACACTATCTGTATATTATTTCTTTCTTTTGAAAAATGTCGTCTGTATTTAATTATGATAAAAATGTGAGACGGGAACAATTGAAAAGTAAAATTGACCATGAATTCTCCTCACAATATATCCGTCATTTTCTGGACAATATTCCCAAAGACATAGATTGGGAACAAATGGTCACCGAATTAGAAGAAAAGGTCAAAGATGTCAAAGAGGACGGAAGTGAGACCCGATTCCTTCAAATTGATGCCAATTGCAGGAAGATTTTAGAGGAGCTTGATAAGTTTGGTGAGCAAGATAAAGATCAAATTGATTACCAAGAGCATAAATTAAGAGAACATATCAAAAGAGTTCAAAATTGTTCAGAAATTCTAAGAGAAAAATCAATTGAAAATTTGAATAAACTGGTCAGTGAGAGAAATCACCTTGCTATCAAACACAATCAACTATTCGATGAAGTCATCGGTGTTTTGAATGATAATTTTGCAAGCTTAAAACAAATTGAAAGTGCAAAATACAAATTAAGCGAAATTCATTAATTGTTAGCCTGATCAATTTCCTGTTTTCAAATATAACTTTGTATATAATTCTGTTTAATATTTTTATATTTTCACTTCAAAAATATCATATTAAAATTTGGCTAAGATCAAATGTTAACTCTTATCAAGAATATATTAAACTTAAACTGATTTAACCAAACTGAATATCATTTAGATTAATGTTAACTAATTTAACCTTGCTAATTCCAATTAAACATGTTCAAATCATACACAAAAGTGGCTTAATGTTTTGCTAGATTGAAAATTAGCTAAAATTCAATTCAATTAACAAGGTTCTTTCATAAACTAAAAAATTCAATTACCAAGAACTGCATTATCTATAAATGTTATCACATTTTGACTCTATTTAAGTCAAAAGCAAACGAATTGAAAAATTAAATCAATATTTATTCAATAGTATTATAATCGGGGTATTAATCATTTACAAGGCGTTAACGGATCCGATAGACAGACAATAAATAATCGGATTTCATATCAAAAGTTAAATTTCAATTGAATTACGAAAAAGTCATTCAAATAACTGTTATATCAATTAATTACTAAATATTAACACAAATTATGAGTAAAAGAGTTTATTCTCGTCGTTATAGTCAATGACCTCAACCTCATCGTCGGAATTCCACTCCAAGTCTTCAGGATTGGGGTTCAGGTGATCATAATCGGGACCAGCGTTGGGGACAATCTTATGGTAGAAGTTGTGGCCCAACTTGTAGTGAGCGACGCGGGTCTGCACCAAATAGTCGGCCATTGAGAGGATCGACATATTGTGGTCATTCGGCCAATCGATATGTAGATCGCAGACCACAATTCCGTCCACATATTTGGCGAACTGGACTCTAATTATCTTATCTTTGGTCTGCTTTTCAAACAAATAGTTCCCATAAGAACTCCACTCTTGAGACTCGGAGAAGGGCTTAATGAGGGCCAGTCGGCACTCAAAACAAAAGGATTGGCCGCCATTGAAGTCATTAATCTCATCGGTACTGATCCGTAGGTTGTCTTTAGTGACCACTTCAACACTTCCGAAGTCAATCAAACAGAGCTTCACTGACTTCATCAGTCCGTCCGACCCATTGACCACTTCTTCAACCTTTGCGCGACACCACAACTGACGGATTGAAGAATAGGCCACCAAATAGTCGTCCACTTCGGGTGACTTTGGCTTCAAGTGGTCGACAAATGGGGAGCGGACTCGACTCCAAATCAGTTCACACAACTCATTGAAGAGGTTCTCATCCGAAGAGAGCCGACAGAAGAACTTTTCGGGATTCTCCACGTGAGTGACCACAACCTTCTCATCATTGAGATCACTGAAACAGATCGCCTGCTGAACAACAGTCAACTCTTCGGCCTTCGCCTCCATTTTTAGCTCCTCAGCAAAGCTCCACGTCTTGTGTGGCCTCAAATGTGTGGCAAATGTTTGTCAATTGAATTCAAAATCAATTGAATGACTATTTTATCGCTTTTATGTCAAAGCATTCAAACGTTGTTATTATCACAGCATTAGATCCAAAGATGAGGAAAAAGTGATGAAATTGTGTGAAAGTATTGAATCGATTCAATGCCTGTTGTCTTCAAATCACGTGTCCTTTAAAACACTGAAACACAATGTTTTCATTCAATCATTTTTAGGGGTTTTTAACCCTTTTTAGGGAGTTTTCAATCAAAATAATCATTGGTTTCAATGATTTGTCGAGAAATTCAGTGAAATCCCTAAAAATGAGAGAAAAATCTGAAAAGAGTACGAAATACCACTAAAAGTCGGCGCTGTCATCACAGCACATGTCGTGTTATGCCGGCGCCAAAGAGCACAGGTTTGTGCTGTGCAGCACAGGTTGTTTACAATGGATATTATGAAATGTTATGCAAAATCAAAGTTCAATTTCATAACAAAAAAAGTTATCTTTGAATGTGTTTTAGTATTGACTCAAAACACAGTTTTGTGATAATAACAAATCTCTTAAACAAATGCCATTTCAGTGATAATTATCTCATTTTTGTGCCATTGATTTATAGTCCAATAAAACCATGTCTTTCAGAAAGACCTCAAAAGACAGCTATGAGTGGAAACCAATCAAACATACTATCGGTTCGGATCTGTTCCTCACTTAAGTGAAGATCAGTTGAATTAAACCATTGATTTATGTCTTCAGATAACGTCAAATACGCTGTTCTTCTGCTCAACCATTCTATGGATCACTTAAACGGCGTTAAAAGTCCAGATTTTGACCACATATGGCGAAAGGGTCTGTCCTCTCAATCAATGATCTCTTAGTTTATAAAGTATTGAAACCATTCCTCTGATGTCTTCAGCTGAGCGGCGGCTGGCAGTGGACGGCGGCTCCAAATACCTCACATCTGACCACAGAATTCCTGATATTCTGAGCGGCGATTTTGACTCTGTCTCGAAGGAAACCCTCGAAATGTTGCGCAAAAAGGGGACACAAATCATCGAAACTCCTGACCAAAACCGGACAGACTTCACAAAAGCGGTTCAATTAGTCTTAGACTCGAATAAGACATTAAACCCAAACAGTATTAAAGATATTGAGCACAGAATTGAGTCAATCGTTACAATCTGGTCATCAATGGGACGGATAGATCAGGTGTTGGCGAATATTAACACTCTCTTTATGGACGGTCAGCAGTTAGAGGACAGGGACGGCACATACGTTCCAATATTCCTCTATCAGATCCACGGCTCAGTCACGTGGCTCTTGAATCAGGTTATTATCTCTAAAAGTTTTGCTCATTTTTCTCATGAATTTTAATCATTTAATTTGAAAAATCAGTTCAATGTCTGATTGAATGACATTTTCATTACTCAGTTTTGTTTATCACTTATCTATTCATCACTTTTTCATTCAATTCTTGTTATTTTGCCTGAAATTGATAGGAAAGGGCTCACAGATAGGGGACCGGCTGTCTAATTGATATTTTATTGCTCTGTTTTGGGAATTAATTTACTTTTTCTAAACAATTATCAATTCATTAACTAATTGACTGATTATTTCATTCTGTCCTCACTGTTAGGGCTGTCATGTGATTGAGTCGAACCCCTTATCGAAATGGTGTTCATTAGTACCGATCGGTAGCGCCTGTTGTGTAACCACTTCTGGCTTTCGTTGGAATCTTAATAAACAGATCCTATCCTTCGGTTCACTAATCAGTACTTCCAATGAGTTCGACAAAAACGAGAGGTTGTGCCGCATAGAGACCGACAAACCCCTACTCTTCTCAATGGATATATCAAAGTCTAATCAACTCTTTTAGTCAACTGTTCTGTACTTAAGCCCAGAATTGTCTTAAAATTAAGTCATATTTTTATAGTCTTTTAATTAAAAGTCAAATGTTTTGAATATTTTTGGGAATTATTTGAATATTTCGTCAGTTTTTTTGAGAGCTTTTTAAATGTTTTTGTTTTGTTATAAATGTTTTAAATTCAGAGATTTGTTGACATTTATTTAATGATTAGTTTTTTGAAATAAAATCAATTTATTTATTATTAAATAGATTACAAAAATATAATAAATGAGAAATTATATAAAATTTAATAAAATTTAATTCAATCGTTTGTGAGTCCGTCCTCTCCGTCGATGACAATATGTTTGTGTATTTACAGCTTTTACAGTTTGTAAATATAGCAGCTAAGGGTGAGGGGAGGGCAAAATAGCAGATATCTACAGGGGAGTATAATAGTGGCCTATTTTCAAGATAACGGCCAAAAAGTCGCTATTCTAGTCAAAAAAATATACGTAAATTTAATGTAAATCCATTTAAATTAAGTAAATTAGCCAAAATGGAGGACAATTGGCAGATTTAAAAAAAAATAACCCTTGTCTTCAGCCCTTGACCAAATCAAAATTATATCAGTGTTCGCCTTATTTTTTTGGAGAAAAACGTCATTTTAGGAGGCAAAACCCTAATTTAGGGGGAAAAACTCAAATATTAGGGGAACAATTCAAGATTTTTAGCCAAAACATTTGCCAGGGGGGTTTTGGTCTAACCCCCCCCTCCCGGCGAACCTTGAATTACATGAAGTATTCCTTATGTCTACCACCGTTTTAAATAATTATGATAAGAAACTTCAAATTAAAATAAATTCTTTGAAATTTTAAATAATAAATTAGCATGAGTATTTATAATTAACGAAATAAAATTTTCACTCTAAATTAACTTGGTTTAATTACTAAATTTTATTTAAATTCTAAATTAATTGTAATTTATACATGGTTAGAAAGCATTTCATAAAATCATTTTGTTTTGACCTTGATATTCCTGTAGCTTTGTCGATAAAACTGGTAAAACATAACGAAGAATATGAAGGGTTGCACAAGAAATGGCGGGAACAATTCCTCTGGATATCCCGTACACAAAAAATAACCAAATATACCATAAATTCCCATGAAGACAAATTGTCCAAGCTGAATCACAGTGATATGTTTTTTCCACCACAAGTACTTTTGAAAAGAGGGGCCAAAAGAGGACAGGGCATAATAGCTATACATAATGACGTGAATAAACGTGTTTATTAATGCAAATATTCTCGCTGGGGGAGCCAGTACATTGATTTTCATGACAATCCAACAAAGAATAGGTACAATTGTATGATGGTACAGATGAAGTATGGTCACTTGTAAGTCTTTCTTTCGCAG
>JAQIWF010002058.1:0-10037 GCA_034694965.1 Ceratozetes gracilis
TAGGTCCCAAATTGGGGCTAAGATCACCTGTGAATTTAGACAGAATGCGAATTTAGAGAATGTGAAATAAGAGAAATTTAAGTGTATTTATTTTTAAAAATTTCTGAAATGTTTACACTAGGTGGGATATCTAACTAAAATACACTCTATTAAATATTTAAAAAAAATTACTAAACCTCTTTTGAGTTTAACTCGGATAATAGAAATGAGATTATGCAAGCTAAAACTGATTACAAGGTGTAAAACCTAAAAAAATAATATTTTACTTTTTATAAGATGCCCTAAGTTGTCCTAACCTTACAATAGAAACCGGTTCTTTTTGCATAACCGCAACCTTATAGATCTGTTGAGGTTTTCAAATCTTTGGAAATGTCAACAACACCCTAAGATTTGTCTATCTTGCCATCCCTGCTAAAACTATGGTCTAAATTTATATTCCATCTTGGTTACATTGGTATTAATATTAATTTATTCCAATATAGCATTGGTGAATACAGAAAAATCTATATCTGGTTCGAAAGTAAATTTAGCAAGGATAAATTAGAGGCAGTTCGTGGTGTACGATACGAGATACACCCATTTTATACTGCTAAAAATAAGCAGTGGGATTTTGCCCTTATTGAGATTAGAGAGCCTGTTCAAATTCGAGATAATGGAGAATATTATCCCATAAACACAATTTGTTTGCCGTCAAATCAAACTGTATTGACTCAATTTGAGTATGGGTTCCAAAGTGGTTGGGGAGGTGTTGCCCATGTTGCTCAAGCCAATTTGCCTATTAGTGTCAGAATGATAAGGGGTGATCTTCATGATCCACTACAAGAACATGTGAAACATGGTAAGATAGAAATCACCCATCGACCAATGCAAGGAAGTGGCAAAACCTGTCCAGTAAGCAATGATTTACATATACAATAGTTTACATTATGGTCGGCCAGAGGGTTGGGTATTGCCGGAATACTTCTCCCTCCCCTTCCCTTAAGTCTGAGATATTGGCCAAATACCTTCCTAAGGTTTTGAAAATATTAACATAACGTTTATGGACAAGTGCTAGGTCTGTCGAGGTTTTCAAAGCTCAGAAGAAGGTATATCCCCTACTGAAGTTTGAGTAGGATGGCCGACCCTGATGCCTATAGACGTTAATTTTTGCGATTGTTAGTGATTAGTGGTTAAAATTTTCAAAGGAAGGAGTGTTTGTCTGACTCTTTATAATAAGTATTATTTGCTTAAATCGATTCGAATGTAAATTCTTAAAATATTTCAAAATTTAAACGATATATCTGTGATTAATTTGATTACAATTTTGAACTCTTGTCCATTGATTAAAGAATGAGTCAAATAAAGTGCCAAAGAAGTGGAATTGGAGACAAAAGCATCAGTACTGCATCGCTGCCATTAAGACGGCCAAAGGGGAAACGAGTAGTGGTCCGACCCCTTCACAAATTATGGCTTCGATTCAAGAACAGTGCGATTATTGCAAACGACGGTTTAATGAGGAAGCAATAAAACGACACCTTCCCATCTGTGCTAAACTATTTCACAAAAAACTTCTGAAGATCTAAAAACTGACTAATCATTTAACTAATCAATAATTAATGGTTTATTAAAATTTCTTTACTCTCTTGTGATCTGAAGAACTGATTAATGACTAAAACGCGAATTTCTTATTAAAAATGACTGAAAAACTTTTATTTTGTGTTAATATTTGAAATACACAACAAAGAAGTTATAATCGATTTGTACTCCAATCGAATGATATATAAAACAATAAAATTAAAGGAATGTCTGATAGAAGTGAATGACTGTTAGTAGGGTTGAGTGAGAAGTGACTCGTCTTCACTGTCGTCATCTTCATCGATGACGGTGTCGTCAAACCATGAGGAACAAGAAGTTGAGGTCTCGTTGGCCAAAATGGCAGACGAGGCATTGCTCGGTGGCATCGCATCCACTGACAGACTATTACTGCTGTGCCACCGATTATTGCCTGAACCGGAGCCGCTATGTGACCCTAAGTGGTGACCTTTAGACATATGCCCCCCGTGGGCGTCCTTTTTCAACCTTTTTTCTTTAGCCCTCCTATTTTGAAACCAAACCTTAAAATTTAAAAATTATTTTTGCGTTCAATAGTACTCCAGTTGTGAAATACCTGAACAACTCTCATATCTAGTCCTGTGTCGTGACTTAATTGTTCCCTTACATGACGGGCCGGTTTCGGTGAGTTATTATATGCGATTTTCAGTGTTTCCAGTTGTTTGGCAGTAATTGTAGTCCGGGGTCTTTTTGAAGACGATTCTATCAATTTATATATAAATAGTTTTAATAAACATTTTATTTAATTTCTTGCAATCAGTTTACGAATAACAGGACTAAAAGGGGACACAAATGTATGACAATAATGAGTCTCACTTCCACTGATTGTCTATCAAACTCATGGCCTTCTATATGACATATACTCAAGTTGACTATTGTTTGATAAGTTTGGAACCCCGAGTTTTAAATAATTATAACAAGATCACTTTTGAAACAAATAAAAAGCAACCCTAAAATAAAACAATCTCGAGATAGACCTGTCACGTGTAGTTGGACACTCACCAATTGAGCTTACCTCGTTGCTTTGCTGATTCGTAGTCTGTCTTACAGACCAATTTGTTGTCTTCCATCAAGTAGAATTCATCCCCTACTCATTTAAACAAATTTAGTTACATTTTTTAATCGCTTTCTAAAATCAAATCAAAACCAGAAAATATTATTATTATTATTATTATTAAACTGAAAAATTGGAAGGTTTCCACAGAGTTGACCTTAGTGTCTAAATAGAGGGGATAAGACCCTCCCCCCCCTGTGACAAAAATTTAGAAATCCTCTCTGTCGCGGAGCGAAAATTTACCATTGCTATTTATGGAAAGATACTAGCTCTATCCTGATTTTGATAAAATTGTGAACTCGAAACCCCTGTTGTACCTTGCTCTTATTCAATATAAATAACTGATTTGATTTGATTTTTGCATTTATTATTAATTAAAAGAATGAAAGAAGTGTTTTACTGACCGGTATTTAAAGCTCTTTTACAAAGAATACAATTGAAGCAATGCATGTGATATACGTTATCCTGGGCTCTCCTCACAATAGCTGTGGGCGCTATACCTATTTCAATTCAAATTTATATTTAAGATTTAGATTTTAGTGTTAGACATTAAAAGTTACCTTGTTCACAATTAGCACATTTAGTTTTGGCAAACCGTTTATAAAAGTCATCTTTACAGTAAGGCTGTCCGTTCCTCATATAGCACTTCACAGTTAACATTGACTGACAGTCACAACAGACCAGACATCCTAAAAAACATTGAACTCTTTTTAACAAATTATTATTATTTTAGTTTTAACAATATACTCTAATAAGCATTACACCTAGTTAACATTGAAAAGCATAATTCATTGTTAATCATTTAGATTAAGTTGTCTTGAGTTCCTTGCTAATTTTTTTGGTCTAACTTATATTCTAGATATAAGCCTTGAGTATACATAAGAACCTGTCAAAACAATTTGATGTATAATTTATTTCAATATGCTAGTATCTATAATAAACTTAAGAATTCTGATTCACACTTACTATACATTTTGAAAAATAATAATTTGAATAAATAAAGTTTGTACATGATAAATGTTTAGCTTTGGTCACGATTTGGGTCACTATGCTGTTGACTGGTTTGCATTATGGGGTAATGTTTCATCCTTTAAAAGATTTCCCTTAAAATGCTGGCAATTTCTTGGGATTTGACTCTTTGGGATTACACTCTTATACCCATTTCCTAGAATTTTATAATTTTAAATATAACAAAAATGTAGAATTTGGGATATTCCTCTAATTCCTTTAAAAGATAACTTTTTATTGATAAGTAGCCACTTGGTACTTCTATATTTGTTTTTAAATTAATGTCAAATGACTGGGAGAATAAAATAATGAACGTTGGTCATTTTATATAAACTAAAATTGTTTATCGAATATTAGAAATTCATTTTTTCAGTGATGGATCACCAAAATTGTATGCTATTATTAAAAGTGATTCCAAAAGTCACCAAGTTCAGGGTTTAATAATGGCCTTGAAGATAAAACAATTGAAGATGAAAATTATATATAAATTTATTTCTGTTCTACATATGATTATGGTATATTTGTCCACCAAAGCCTTATTTGCTCCAAAGAGATACATTTAAATTGTAAATTTGATACCTGAGTGCCAACATGTATGTCGTTCATTGTCGTGACCCAACTTCAATATGAATCTGTCAAATATGACGCCTTCACAGCCATTACATCGGGGAAGAGTCTCTGCAATCATTCAATTATCCAATTATTCGTCACTTTTATTGCTTTTAAATGTTTTAAGTAATAAATATTATGTAATTTAGTAAAGAATTTGTTAAACCAAGTTAATGGTAAACTTCTCCACTTAAATATATTTGCAATCATTCCTTCTCTTTACATGTTTGTCAATACTCTTTGCATTTGAAAATACATAGCAGTTCTGGCAAATTTATTTGGGTAAATATTTTTAAATCAACCTTGGTACATTGAATAGAATTTAAGGCCTTAATAGATTAGTAATTATTAATAATTATTAGCTAAAAATAGTTATTTTGTAATTATTTGATCACAAATAAAATTATTGTCCAAAATTGTGGGTCAGTTTTCAGTGAATATTTGTAACAAGAATATGAATAAGTGATAGAATTTTATGTAATGAAATAAATTGATTATAAATTTGTCAAAGAAGTCGGAAGAATGAATGGATTGAAATAAGGCATAGATTTAACTATTGAAAGGAAGGAACAATGGTTTGAGGAGAGTATCAAAACTTCCTCACAGGATATATAATACACGATATATCATATCAAATGAATGTCTGGTCGCCTCTCTATAAGCTCTGGTGTCCTACTCTTCCGCAGTGGTTTATCGCATGGCTCAGGTGTGTGTGTTTGAGGGGCTTTCATGTGAGGCATATATTACAATAATGCACTCAAGTCAGTCAATATATGCACGTGCCATCAGCTCCCCTAATGCATGTGCACGCGACTCGACTTGCAATTAGTTATGACCATCAGATCCAAGACCAGACACAGTCAAGTGCTTCCAATCAAACGACCAGTTCTTGTTTAAGGGTTTAAACATTCAATTTATTTCAATTTAAAACTAATTCTTAAAAAAAGCTTAAAACCAATTGTCGGCTGATTTGTTAGAATTTGATTTCATTCAATACTTTCATTAAATGTGTTATAAAATATGATTATTGTATGAAATGAATGTGAATAATGGGATTCGAGTGTATTGAATGTATACACGAATGTGTGTCTATATAGAGCACGTATAACACAACTACTCATACGGGTGTCGTTCCTTTTTGATGAGTCGCTCGTAATGCAAGTTATGAAACATCTGCTGATGATATACAAGAGTAATGTTTTGAGTTAATGGAAAGCATTATAGATATTATTAGAGGTGTATCGGGTGGAGTCCACTGCGCCCATAGTAACGATGGCAAAGTAAACCACTTGATAAGTCTCTTCACGAGACCATCTCTAATGTTGTCTTTCATTTGGTTGTGAGCCTCAAACACAACGCTTTTGTTATTCCTCTAATATTTTTTATGAATCAATACTTGAAAATGAATTGATTGAGAGATGTCTAACATTTACTTAACATTCTATAAGATTCTAAAAGTGTTGGAATCAATATTTGAATTATACAATGTATATGATAATTGAGCAAGGGAAAACAAAAGGAATGTGTTTGCGACAACAGGCTCTACCAATTTGTATGATGTCAAAGGTTAAATGTTGATGGAAACCGCAAAAAGTCGCACAGTTTGGTCTAATTGAATTGTGTGGAACTGAGCAGAGCTGAGGGGATTCCGCACTAACTGAGCACTGGCTCCAGTAAATTGTAACTTTACAGTAGAGTGAATTTGTTGCCGAACTGTTTAGTGATGGGATGTGCTTTTTAGGGCTGGCGCGTGCTTTGCTCTGTCGATTTGTCAGGGGAAAAGCACAAGGGCAAAAAGTGATTTGAGTAAAAGCATTTTAACTTGATTACTTGCCAGTGCTGTGGCAGATAGACAACAGCAGAACTTATCGATTTTTGCTCAGCACTACGGCTTAAATGGATTTGTATTTCGACTGCTTTTATAATTTACACAATTTATGCATCGCTTCAAAAGTATTCAATTCTTTACATATGTATGAAATATCATCGAATCCATTGAATATCGATTATTAATAAAATTTCAATGTTTAGGCCAAATAACTGCCCGAAAGGGAAAGGGATTCCACCGATAATGTTATCTGTGCTGATGATAATGATTCTCTCATGAGTTTGTCTCAAAACACTTCATATATAGAGGTTTGGCTGACTTTATATAAAGCTTTTACTGTCGACTAAATGGCATCATTTGAGTGCAGGACATATAGAATACCATTAATGCAGTGAAGTATCATTACAGGCAATACCAGACCAAACCATTTAATGTTACTCCACTCAAGAGTGAAAGAGGAGGAGAACTACTCGATTGATGAGACCAAGTCATTGGGGGTCATTTCAGGCACTACCAAATGACGGTCACTTCTAGAGGTTTACTCTCATCCAAGATGTGCCCAACAAATAAAGATATTTAATGGTAGCAACAAATATGATGAGCAACACATTCCTCTCCATCTATACATTAATATAAACTCCAGTTTTAATTCATTTCACATAAAATCATACTTTTATTGAGAGTTAAATATATTTTATTCCAAATTTCTATCAAAAGAAATTGAAAGACAAGTAAATGAGGAAAATAATGAGTCTCTCTATTGAAAGGGCCACTGATTTGCGGTACAATTCTTTTGATCAAAATTGTCTTATTTTGTTGTATTCAAAACTGGGAGAATCGATAGTTCATAAGGACGGGTATCTAAGCCCGACAATACTAGCGATGGATTATTAATCTGATGGAAGGCAACAATAATAATCTGGAGCTAACCTGCAGACAATGGAGATCTGTAGTGATGACTAGTTTTATATCTGAATCCAAAGCCTCTTTTCAGTGCTTCAGTGCTCGTTGTATGAGAGCTTTGAAGCCATGAGTCAAAAAGCTGTATTCACTTTGTTCTGAGCGCTCCAACAGAGTCTCTCCTAAAGTTCATCTGTTCATTGAAACCATATATAGAGTCAAAAGCTGATCAAATGCTATATAATGTCTCCAATATATAATACATAAGCGTATAGATATATACACTCATATATTTGTCAAATGCATATATATTTACGTACAGCCATATATCATATATATAATAAACTAAACGGACTGAACCTATATTTGGAACGCATGTCTGCATGAGGCGAGTGTTAGCTCACTGTCCAAATCCTGATAATGCATGCAAATGATGCTCAATGAAGAGCTAAAGTGTTTGTCCATCTGCCAGCTCTGAATCAATTAATACTCTATAAGATTCTCCACTAAAAATGATGGCTCACTATTAATAAGCTCAATCATATGACCATGCTCTCTTAATTTCTTAAGATGAATACAATACAAACAAACGAATGTTTTATCATTTAATTCACAACTAATTCAATAGTCTTTGAAAGTCTTGTCAACAGATTTAACTAACTTTAGTCAAATTGATATTCGTACATGGAACAAATTTTGAATTAACAAGTAATATTAACTATGAATAAGAATGTTAAAAATGTAACTAGAAATTGTCATGAAATTATACAGCTAAGATGAACACAAGAGTATGGTTAGCCCTATTTAGCTACTTGAAAACTCGCATTATATACGAAATATATCTTGATAGTTGAACTCAACTCTCCATGGATTTGAAGAAAACTTTAACATTGTCCTCAGACAGATTCTATCATGATAGAACTGTGGAGCAAAAATTTTGTAAATTTCAGAGAATACATTCCTTTAAATTTGTCACAAAACTCACTCAACTGACCATGGACAT
The DNA here is from genome assembly GCA_034694965.1 of Ceratozetes gracilis. Taxonomy (NCBI): domain Eukaryota; kingdom Metazoa; phylum Arthropoda; class Arachnida; order Sarcoptiformes; family Ceratozetidae; genus Ceratozetes; species Ceratozetes gracilis. The sequence goes on from JAQIWF010002058.1 coordinate 7,993, forward strand.
ACATGAATTTGTTTCTAACCGATAGAAATTGTAGTTTAAAGCAAAAAAATTGTAATTCTATTAAATTGTAGTGAAAATTAAAACTATTGTCGACACAAAAACTGAAACCAAAGCTCATATCATATTCTAATCCACTCTATTGTAGTGAAGACTCATTCTGTAAACTAATGTCTTGACAAAAATACCAAGGGATGTAATTCTCTGAAAATTGCTTTATTATGCTAAGAGTTTTTAAAATTAGAAATTAATTTTGCTAAGAGTACTTTGAATAAGAGACTTTAGTTAGAGACTATGTTAGCTTTGTTACCTTGGTACAAACAAGCTTGGTACAAACAAGGATGAATTTTTTTCACGGCATTGTAAATTGAGGCATATCCTGGCTTTGATCGAGCTTAAAAGTCAGTGAGGTTCTGACCGAGCTTAAAACTCAAGGAGTATTTGGGTTATACCCCATCCCGTAAGCATCCCTGCAAAATACTATGTCTAGGATTGAAATCTCTTCAGAGTTAGTTGTTGTCTATAGTCATGTTAAAATATTTCAAACTCTGGGGTATTTTACCCAATTTTGGAAGTTTAGCAAAATATATAATAGATTTGATGAACTTTCATAAAAAGCCTCCTGCTTCTTTTTGTCATCGACAAAAAGGAAGAGGTCTTCGTTTCTCTGTCAGTTTATTTTACAATTTGTCTACAAAACCTGAGGAGGAATGGGGTGTCAAATATGGAATCACAATGGTATCCGGAAATACACTCTATGACAGCTAATATTACTTCCAACAAATGTTTTAATGTTGAAATGTTTACAAAATGAGTCGTTTTCGTCTGAAAAACTATTTTTCAGAATAATATTTATGTAACAAAAGGACAAAAATATTCGTGTTTTCAATGGGTTTGCAAATAATTTGTATTTTGTTAGCAATTCATTAAGTGTTGTAAAAATATTAGCTATAATGCAGTGAAGTGTTCTTTCGAGAGTCTCTTCACATTTTCACAGATAACTCAATAAAATACCATATTTTGAGCTCTCGATCACCACTGATCACAACTGCTCTCAATGTTTTGAAAGTGCAAACAATGTTTGAGCCAAAGTTTAATCTCCCGGTTCTCAAGTTAAGGTGACAATGAAAAAGACCAAGTGTTTTAAGCCATGTCTTTTTAGCTTGATCTTTAATTGTTTATCATTTAGACAATTAGTAATTTATTACTTAAATTTTAAACCATGTTGAATTACAAAGATGTTGCTAAACATGAATAATGCAAATATTACGCTGAAAATAGCATTACCGTATTACGCCGCATTTTCCGAGATCTCGGTAAAAGTGATTTGGAGAGAAAGGGTCTTGTTATAAACCAGTTTTAGCGAGATGGCAACTGACTGTCATTTGAATCCATATAACGAGATGTTATTATATAGGGATTAATGTCCACTAATTTTGACAATTATTTATAAAACATAGAATTGTTTTCTAAATAAATACTTGATTTGAAACTAATTGTTCTTTTAATACTCAAAATGACCGATCATTGAAGTGAATCACTTATAACATCTCGTTATAAGTGGGTGACTATCGAGGGTCTCGTTATAAACCGGTTTTTAACGAGATAGTAACGAGCAAAATTTGTCAAAAAATGATCAAAATCACTTTTGTTGAGATCTCGGGAAATGCAGTGTAATGCTGTATATGTCTTTAAAAAACAATATTGATATACAAGAAATATGTATACAAATAAAATTTAGGTACAAATCTACGCTTAAAAATTTCAGTTATTTGTAATGTATAGGACAGGGACGAGCAAGGAGATAAGCCAAAACCAATTCTCTGTCGATAAGAATTTTAAAATTCCCCTTGGCAGAGAAATAAATTTAGCATTAAGCCTATGGACAGATACTAGATCTGTCAAATCAATTTAGAATAGGCACTAAGTCTATGTAAACATTTAACAGAGGTCGTAATAGGGGAGGGTATTGAGGTCCGAGTTTTTCCAACCCTTTCCCTTGAGTTTCGCGAAAACCTTAGCATTATGTCTATAGACAAACACAGATC
>JAQIWF010002059.1:0-10036 GCA_034694965.1 Ceratozetes gracilis
TCATTTCCTAAGTAATAATGTAAAAATTCATGGGGGACTATAAAATACACCCATAGTTAGCTATAAAAACGCGTTTTTAATTTTTTTAAGTCTAAGCTTATTTATAATAATTATATACAATTGCTACAATTTAAATTTTAATATTACAACAGCGATGTAAAAATGCAAATAGATAGGATAAAAACTTTTAATTATCCTCTCATTATTATTATTATTAGTTGTAAAAAGTACATTACTCTCTCTATCACTATTAATAACTGTAAATTAAGGCAAATATTAAAAATGAATATGTCGTCACTGATCGTCATTTTAAATAAAATTAGTAACATTATAATATAACCAAAGAAAGATTAATTTTTATGTTCAAAGCTTTAATTAAAAATTCTAATCAAAAATAGAACTAATCATTAAAGAAAGCAAGAAGGATAAAATACCCTTATCAATTGGATACTCGTTCGGATTATTTTTTTTTTGTTTTTTTAATTTTATTATTATACTAAAGCAATATAATTAATGTAAGTTGAAAAATATGAGCTTTCATTTAAAGATCTAACGGTAGTTTAATTTAAAAGTTTAAATAAGTTTTAATAATTTTTGAAAAACTGTAAACTAATAGAAAATTAATCAAAATATATGCCAAAATAATTAAGTAATGATCTTGGGAAAGTTCAGAACGGTTATTACTTAATTTATACGATTAAATAATTTAAATTTTAAAATTAAAACTTAAATATGAAAATGCAAATAGATGAGATGAAAAATTTTTAATTATTCCTTTATTATAATAATTTGAAAATCAAGATACATTCCGTTCGTATATCATGTTCTTTGGGATTTGGCAACGTTAACAAAGAGATTATCTCCAAAGACTTTAATATTACTTAAACTGTACTATAATAAAAGAAAATTGGGTCTATAATTTTGTGTAAATAATTTACAAACTTCCCTTTATGACATGATAGAAAAAAGTTAAATTTTTGCGATCTTATAAAATTAGAATAAATTAGCTTGCACTTTGGAAAATTAAAGCTTTCTGTACTTCTTTATACTGATATTTTAATTTTTCCTATCTAACAAGTTAAATTTTTTACATTTAACACATTGTCATTTAGATAGACAAGTTAGATTTAAAACTAATTACTATGATAGGAAAGTGGTGGACCTCAACCTCACTTTTGAATAAAAAAAACTTTCATTTAGTAACAAATTTTCCCTGGTTTCTCCAAGTTTATCATTGGTTTCTTATTAAGTGGGTAAACTGTATTTCAATTAAAAAAGTCTTAATAATTTCTATATACACTCAATCCGGAAAGTGCCCGGACTTCGGAAAAACAAGGTTTGCGTTGTGCGATTGATTTGAAACTTGGCTATGTTATAGAAGAACAAAATTGATTAATATAATTTCTTTTATTTTAAAATGACATTGATAATTTCTTTTAGTAAAAGCTTTAAATATTTTAAAGTGTCATAAAAGAAATACCATGATACTATTTTCAAAATTGTTTTCAATATTTGATAGAGAATAAAAAGGCGCAAAAATAACTTGAAGGAATTTTTTGAAAATTCAAAAATTTTATCTTGGTAACTTTTCAAAAATTTGAGATTTCCTAATATTTTGATAGAGGATATTATGGATTATATTATGTCTGATAATTTAGTGAAAGTTTAAAATAAATTGGCAATGTTTTTATGGAATTATAGTTAATCAAAATTTTAGTCAATATAAAAAGTCAATATAAAAATACTGAAATTGGAAATTTCCTTCAAGTTGTTTTTGCGCCTTTTTATTCTCTATCAAATACTGAAAGCCTTTTAAAAAATGTATGGTATTTCTTTTATGACACTTTAAATTTTAAAAACTGTTTTACAAAAAAATGAAGAAATTAATTTATGAAATTTTTACATCATTGTAATCAGGGTTAGTCATAGGGTGGATTTGCCGGGTTACCCCCCTGAGGTTTGAGATTTTCAATAAGCCTCCCCTGAGGTTTTGAAAATCTTAACATTTGGACAAGCACTAGGTCTCTCGAGATTTTTATGCCTCAGGGGGCATATCCCCCTCCTCAACTTCGAGTTGGATGACTAACCCTGATCATGGTAATCATAGCAGGTTTCATAATAATAATTCCAGAAAATAATATAAATCTCGTTTCATTTTCTTTTTCAATTAGTTAAAATGAACAAGCCAAATCTCGAAAACAATGAGCCAATTAGCAAAAGTGAAGACATAATGAAACTATTTATGTTACATTAATTATGTAAATTACCAAAATAATTTTAATTTACCTGACTAATGTAACTTAAATTTGATAGCAATTTAACAATAAAAATTGAATTAAAGGTGATTGGCCATTAATTGACCACTGGTCATTTTTTAATTTATGCGAATTTATAAGTTTGGTTACTTATTTGATGATATAATTTTGTTTAAACTATTATAATGAGCATGGTAAATTTCTATAGTTCTATTGCTCTCTAATTTAAAAGTGTGGAAATCTGTAAGGTTGTTGTCGAAGTCTAATGGCCTGCAGTTTAAGGGTTTACAACAAAAGCTTTTGACTTAACTAATAATAATTATTATATAATATAGAGAAATGTTTTGCTATATTAAACTCCATTTCATCTCTTTTCTGCCAAACAGAGTTCACCACTTCGTGATCAAAATCGTCATTCTTTTTCATCTATCAATTACTCTTTAATGACATGAATTCCTTGAACACCTTTCCTTCAAAGAACATATTAATTGATGACATTCTGTTAGAAACTTGAATCAACTTTTTGTGTCAAATTTTTTGATAAATTCCTTTAAATAAAATGTAATTTTCTGTTCAATCGAAATATTTTCGAGAAAATAATTGTTTGAGATTTGTGTTGAGTCGAGTAAAACCTTTACAGCGTCTGTCCTTTAGTTTTTACTTCGACTACATTTTTGGTTTATCTTGAATATTCAACGATAGACGGAGGAATCCACGTTAAAATGTAAGATATTTCAGTAGTCCGGGTTAATCATTAACTGAGTTTAAAAGTATCTAGCGTAAATCAAAACCTTAGCAGTTTTTTCTAGATTTGATAAGGAAATTCCAAGATACTTTAAAATTTAACCTTGCAACATATATTTAAAAATAAAATATAAATGACTAAAAGTGTATTCATTTTAAATTCGTTAGTTTTGAGCCTTAATACGACAAAGAATTTGTGTCTATCATATTCCTGGAGCTATTGACGTGCGGCCTCTTTTATATCATTAAAATGAACAGAATAAAAGTGACCGATTGGGAAATACTTTTATACCTTATTCATATCTATGACTTTTCAAAGTATATTTATGAGGATTATTACATTTTTTGGTTTGACTTATTTTCTTGATTTTCTATTGTAATGAATATGTTATAAAAAAATAGAATTGACTTTCGATTTAAAACAGGGATGGCCAAGGGGGTTATCCCTAAATCTCCCTGTCGCAGAAAATTTTGATTCCCCCTGTTGCCAATCTGACAATTTAACATTGCAGGTATACCACCCCCCCCCCCCTGCCGAGGGAAGGGAGGCAGGAAATTTTTTCTGTGCCAAGCGAGGCGGCAAATTTTCCCTCAAAAATTGACGTTAGTCCCCAAAAAATTAGGCTTTTTTCGAAAAAATTTGAAAATTTTTAAAAATCTTTAGTGTTTTTGCCCAAATTCTCGAAAAATTGTAATACAAAACCGATGAGTTTTGGTAAACTCCCCCTGATCTCCCCCCTTAGTGTTTGAACCAAAATTCTTTCAAAAATCCCCCCTGAAGCCGCAGACCTTGGCCATCCCTGATTTAAAATTTAATTCAAATGTTTTGATTCATGAATTCTTGATTAAATGCAAATTTTTGACTTAACTGATCAAATTTGAAAACATATTAATATTTATATTTTCATAATGACACAGACTCTATAGAGAACTTTAATTCAAGGATGACCAAGATCAGCATATTTAGGAGGATTGAGTGAAAGATATTTAGGAAAATTTTTGACTAAAAGCTATGGGAAGGGTTTACTAAAACACATCGGATTTATATTTTAATTTGTCAATATTTTGTAGAAAAACACTAAAAATTTTCAAAAATTAAAAAGAACTCAATTATAAAGAATTTAGTAAAAACCCAAAATTTTTTGCCTTTCTTTTCTCAAAAGGTTCTAGGCTGACTCCCCCCCCCCCCCCACTAGGACATCACTGATTTTAGTGCACTGAAAATTGGCTTTAATTCAAATTTTATATATATTTTCAGTTGAATTTAATTTATTTTCAATAGGAAATCCCAAGTGTGCCAAATGGGAGATCAAAACTAGATTAATCATGCGCATACTTCGATATTCAAATTATGTTTACTTTTATTCATATACCCGTATAATAAAATCAAGATTGTTACAAGGGAATATTTTAAATGCAAAATTCCGGGAATTTTTGTTGTTTGTAAACAAAAGTTACAGTGAATGTAATCTTTCTTTCTGAACTAGTTAAATGGAGAGGTTAGCAAGATAAAATAAAATGCAAGCCTTATTTTAAGCAGAGATGAACATCATGAAACGTTAATGGTTTATATTTGCAAGATCCTTAAGTATGTTATTCTATACTCGACACGCCCACCAGGGTACCTTGCACTATCCTGTTTTAATCTATCAAATGAGTTTTGGGATTGGCTCATTTTTAATATTTAAGTGGGTCGACAATGAGGGGCATAAATGGCCAAATCAACATTTCCCACGGATAGTCTCAATAACCGTCTTTGACACGCGTGAGTGCAGCGATGAATCGGTAGGAATGCATTCTCTAATTTATTTAAATCTTGTGCAAGGTCAATATGAAGACAAGTCGGTAGCATTAAATCAGTAGCTGAATGTATTTTTTGAATGCAGTGTTCAGCTGACTATTTATGAGCTATCATTTCATTCACTTATAGATTCAATTTGACTCATTTTATAATTGGAACAAGCTTATTGAATCAATCATTGCATAGGATCAAAATTCATTTGAATATGTTTAACTTGTACAATATTTTTTAAATAATAAATTTCTGAAATTCAAATGAAAAGAAAGAATCGATTTTTGCACACTTGAGATATAGACTAACAAGTACACGTATATAAGTGTCAGACAAATTAATATTTTTCTTCCTAGAGCGCTGTCTCAAATTCCTAGCTAATAAAAAACATGTTTAATCTAAGTGAATTATATTTAAATTCTAACCAAGCTTTTTTAATCCCGGGGTGATTACTACTCTTACAAATATGCCAATTATACAACAAAATGTGATCGGACTAAAAAAAGGTAATTTTCTGACACCATGACAATACAGTGTAAGTCGCTTAAGAGAAAGTCGCTTAAAGGCAAAAACTGTTACAGGCAAATGATAGGCAAAGCACCGGCAGTTTCTATGGAATAGTAATGTAAAACTAGTCGGTTATAGGCAACCTTATATAAGTAAAAATTGCTTATAAGCAATGCTTTTAAAGCACGAGTAGTGCTCTTCTCATGTAAAAGGGGTTGGATATAAGCAAGGGCAAGCAAAAGCTTCTACATAAAATCATTTGAAAACCAAGAAACAAATTTTAAAATAGTAAATAAAATTAATAGAATACCACAAACGGTAAATAGAATGCAAGAAGAGTAAGCATAAATGATTTCTGGGTAATAGTATATGCATTTTATCATATTTAACCGATTCATTAATCAATAATATTTTTGGACTCCTATCGGCTATAAGCAAAGTCGCTTATAAGCAAGAAATTTTAAATCACCAAGCGATTGCTCTTAAGCGACTTACACTGTATTGGGAAAGTAAATCAGAAAAAATAAATAGATTATATCTTTCAAAATGTGAGGGTGAATTTAGCGGATGAAATATTAATTTTGAATGGTTATATTCAGATGTACCCATCACAATCGATATATGTTTTTTGAAGTTATCAAGGTCTTTCCTCTCAAAGAATGTTACACAAAGGCCATTTTTCCTGTATCTAATTTGAGTAGGTTCAATCATATTTGAAAATATGTAATTTTGACCCATCAGAACGGAAAAAAAGGTTTTGTTAAAATTGAGGTAATTGCCTTTATTTTCGTTTGATCTTGTTAATTTGTGCGACTCATCCACACAAATAGTCACCGATGGAATCTCTCCATCACTGGACAGCACCTCCACGTCAATCAATGGCTGATACATTAAATAATCTCGTGTTAAGTCATAGAATTGATAAATAAAGACCAAGAATATTGTAATCCTGACTAAACCTTTTGATTTAAATATCTTATAAAAAATAAATAGTAACTTTAGTAAAATATAATCAAGGCACATTATATTTACTGTTATCTTAAAATACCTTATACCAAGTTTATACTATCAGAAATGTAAGCTTGCATATATAGTTTGAATATTACTTAATCTATAAATAATTAATAAATTCGATTACAAAAATCTATTTTATTATTCAATTAATATCATAATAAAAATAAATATATTCTGATAAAAGGGTCGGCCTTTTGGTATTACCGAAATATCCCTCTGAGGCCTGGAATTTTTTAAAATACCCCCTGACGTTATTAAGAGTTTAAAATCTCCATCTATGAAGAAGCACTAGGTTTGTCAATGTTTCCAAACTTAGAGTATCTTTACCCCCCCCCCCCCATGAAATTTAAGTTAAATGGCCGACCCTGATTGTAATGATTATATATAAAAAATATATTGTGTATGATATAATATCGATCATAACTTTATTTCCCAGAGAGATCTCTGATAGACGATGAAAATGAACATGAATAATTAATAGTTTTAAGGATTTCAACACTTAGATTCAATAATAATAATAATAATAATAATAATTGAAGATTAATAGCGAATTTCACGAAAAAAATAGCGGCCGAGGATAAGATCTTTTTGCGACGCAAAAGGAGATGGGGGAATATTATTAGTAGGGATATTTACAAATACCAGTGGCGACCCCTACTAATAATACTAATATTACATAGCCTTCAAATTTGCGGCAAATTTATGTGTCAACAGAAAGAATCGCAGAAAAACGACCAAAATCTAAAAAATAAATAAATAATTTAAATATTATAATCTAGTCATTAGACTAATTACATGAAATGCTATTCTCCGGGTCATTACATATTGGTGACCACACGAGAAGCCAATGCATCGGTTTTTGTCTCCAACCCTTTCAATCGTATTAATCACCTGAAAAATAGATACAATTATTCAAAACTTAATTACATTTGAATTAAAAAATACTTTAATTTTATTTCTCAAACGAAGAATTTTATTGTCTTTCAGATAAAAATTGTTGAGAACTTTATAGCAGTTCATAGACTCCTTGTTTATTGAAGAAGTTAACAAATTAATTCCAAACATAAACACCAATGACCCTGTTGCAAACACACTAAATGCCACCAGAGAGAATGGGGGCAAATCCTCAAAGAAGATCATGTGAAAAAAGAACAGGTGTATTGGTGTCATTGCATAATAGAATGTTTGGTTACAACTTCTCCAGAACATATTGTAGGAATCAATATCCAGACATAGATTACTATGACCTCGCACAATATTCCGAATGTTTGCAATTCTAATCAGTCCATAATTATTAATTTGCTTTAGGATTTCAATATTAAGTGCTTTGAATCTCATCCGACAGAAATAGCAAACAACAAAATAATAGTAAAAACTGTAGAAATAAAACGAAATGAAAGAAAAGGCATAAACAGCGTATATTAGCCCCGATATAAGGCCATAGACTATAAGGTCATAGAAATTAAATTTAATGACAAGAATTGATCCAATCATAAGATATAACAGAAATATTTCTGTTGGGTACAGCTTGTCAACTGAATTTTTAACCAGGTTCACTTTTGATTTGAACTTGTCTACAAGATTATCATCAGTTAATCCAATTTCAGAGAATTCTTTGGATCCGTTGAGAGCGTCAATGATTTCAATCCACTTATAATCACAACTGTTGTTCAAAATGTATGTGAAATGTATTGCCATTAATGAGGAGATGACTCCAATCAGATAAAACATTTTGACAATTCCACCAAAATAGTTCAAAAACGCAAAGTAATAGAGAGGAGGCCTATCAGTAGATGTAAATAATAACAAAAGGATGTGCTGAATGAGAACCAAGAAGTCAATAGTGAGGGTCAAAACAATTTTCACTTTTTGCATAAGTTTTTGTTTATCGGAAATGTTTTCAAAATTGATTTTATCGAATCTGTAAACAATCCACTGATTTAGTAATGGATTCTTCACTTCAAAAAATTTTAAAATTCTTTTGATCAGTGTCATTTTGATGAATGTTATTAACTACATGTACACAATAGTTATGATATGCAAAACTGTCCCATATTTTATAAGCACATAAACTGGAAATTTTTATAATAAACAGGAATAATACAATTATAATTAGTTCATTTATATTATGAAATATAATTACGATAATGAGCGATAACGGTACTTGCTCATCTCTGTTTTTTTGGTTCAAGCTCATTAAAGTTATATCGTATACTCACATGAAAAGTAATTTTATATGAATTTATGAAAGTTTATAAATTATACCCAAAATAATCAAGAAACTTATTTACTTTGCATGTGAGTAATATAATAAAGCAATGAGATGGTGAACATTATGAATTAACAAGTATAACTCCGGTAGTGTCAGGTACGACATAATTTTTATGATAGTGAAGGTGTATTTGGTTCAGGATTGTGTTATAAAATATTCTCCCCTCCCCCGAAAGTAAAAATTTAACCCTCAAAATTTGGAGAAATTTTTGCATCATGATAGGAAATTATTCCCTGTCATCCCCAAGCTTGATCATTCTTGAATTGGATGACCCCTCCCTATATTCAACCTGTTGTAGTTTCAAATAAACAACAAAATTAATTTGATTAATTAACATGTTATTGCAAAATATTTTATTTCATAATTATTCCACTCATATATGACTGTAAATAATTTATAAAGGTTAAGGGCATATATTATTATTATTAGATAACAATTTTAATAAACAGATCAATTCAAGCACTTCATTAATTTTAAGTACAGTCCATCTCTTATTAGCGCGTCTCAACTTGAGTAAGTTACTCTTTATCATAATCTTTTATTTCTATTTGTCATAGATGTTCTAGATAAAAAGCTTATTCGACTCAAGTTGAGACACGCTGATATGAGATAGACTGTACATAACTTATTTTATTATTTCTCATCCAATTCGATCTTTATTCTTTATGTGGTTGCTGAAGGGCGGGTAAAAAAATTATTAAAATTAGTTATTTTGATCCTTGTTCAAAAGGAAACTTGCAAATTGAAAAATTTAAGAGTTATAATATTCCATCTATAAACAAACACTAGGTCTTTCAAATCTTATGGTATTTTATAAATCCCCCTGAAGTAGGTATTGGATGGTGACCCCTGGTTTCACTGGTGATGAGTGCTTTAATTAAATATATGTGTTTATATCAATTTGTAATAAAATTAATGTATTTTTATATTTGTTTCAATTTATAGTTCAAATTAATAATTTATTAGTTTGTGATCGTAAATGCAAACTGAGCTATAAATTTAGATAAATAGGTTTTAATGAAATTTATTGATCGATAATTCATAGCATCATTTTTCAAGTTGATTAAATTATGTTAATAATGGGTAATGTTATTGAAGTGAAATCACCTTTGTTAAACCAGTGGATAATTTATAGATTTGATAGAATCAAATTTGAAAATATATCAGAAAGACAAAAAATGAAACAAAAGGTGAAAGTTTATTTTGTATATTTCATATTGATATTTTCAAATATACAAAATATCTACTTGCTATTCGCATTTAGTGATAAAAAAATTCCTATGTATTTTTTTTTATCTTGCGCCCATTATTTAAGCCAGCAACCAAAACTGATATTTCTATTGATTATTTTTAAGGCAATTTTTTCATTGACGTCAACATACAGACGTTATTCTTACTTGATGCAAACTTGTTTTTCATTTTTAACAAGGTTATCCTTGGAATTTTAAATTG
>JAQIWF010002060.1:0-10035 GCA_034694965.1 Ceratozetes gracilis
TGCACGAGTAGTACATCATTGTGCATGATAAATGTTTTGCTTTTGTACTTATCTGTGTACTTTTGAAAACGTCTGATTTTGTGTAATATTTTTATAAACAGTGTTTCAAAACATGTTGTTTTATCAGGGTAAATATTTTAATTGTGTAATTCAGTTATTGGCAATAACTTATTGCATAAAGTAATGTCAAATAATAAGAGATTAAAGATTTAGGGATTATCAAGTTTTAGAGACTTTTTTCCTTGTATAAACTCCAGTTTATTCTAATATTAAATATTGCATATTATCCACAATTGTTAGGTTCATCTATCGATATGTAATTATTGGTGTATCTTGGACATAACAAAAGAGGAACTATACTGTATATATATTTTTGCAAATATTTTTATAGCGAACACAAGTTTCTCATATAAGTGTAAAAAGATATCGAGAATCGATTTAAAGCACATATAAAACCAATATTAGTGGCGAAAGAAAGAGCAAAACGAATGACTTGGAGGACGAAAATACATTAGCATATGAAGGGATGGCATCAAAAAAGTTTGGTTCCGTCATTAAGACCTGACTTAAAGCTAGAATTTTATGTTTACTCTTGAGATGAGCTCATATACAGCAATGGTTTGCAAGAAATCTTATGAATAATGTTTTGCAAATCAGGTTCTAAACGCTTATATGATGTCATTCCTATGCAATTAGTATTGTGTTTAAGCACTAGTCGTGAGGCACTCACTTCAATGATTACTACAGTAATTGACTCCAAGGAGGAATAGGAGAACCAATATATTGATACTTTTTCCAAATCCCTTGAGCAAAATGAGGGCTCAGTGATGAAAATAGGGGAAATCTTGCACAATCATTCATAAATCAATTGATTTCACCTCGATTATGTTCAATTACAATTTTGATTACCCTAAAAGTATATAAGTAAGGACTCTTTAAATCTAATTACCATGTCAATTTAAATGTAAATAATTATCAATTGCAATTTACAAACCCTGTTCAATTAAGTGATGCCACCTTGATCATCATGGGTTTAATCGGGAATAAGTAAAGACAAAGAATGGTTGGTCTGGAAGTGAAAAATAATTTGTTTTTACTCAATAGAGGCAACTGATAGGACTGGGATGTGATTATTCTGATCAGACAAATGGGTTTAGTTTTGCAATTTAGATGCGCTGCAGATAACACACTATATTTAACTGTGTCTTTCATATTGGACTCAATGGTCGTCTGCACCAGAATAGTGTCACTTACAAAAGGGAACAGACATTCAGTTTATTGCATCCGATAATAAAATTTGGAGATTTAATTCAGTCCTTAGTCGACGCAAAACAAAAATCAAAACACATGAGAGAATTGATGTCAAATATAAATTTCAAATGACTTGAAATCAGAAATAAATTGAGAATTTCATCAAATGTTAGACACAAGTCATAAAGAATTGAGAAATAAAAACAAGAATTTCATTATAAAGAGAAAAATTATTAATTCATTAGAATTATGCAAATAAAAAGTGAACAGAAAAAAGACTAAACAAACAATTTGTACGGAAATGAATGCAAATTAAAATAAAGTATTAGTAAATGAAAAGACATTAAAACGAATGAAAGCTAAACAACAGATTAATGTTAAGCACATCTAAACCCGCAAATGATTTGCCGCCATATTTAGTCAAATCAGTAGAGATGTAAAAGGGATGACATAAAAATGGGTTTGGATTGAGTAGAAAACATCTCATTTGGAGTAATGTTAAGTAGGAATTCATGCAATTCTTTTCATTTTGGTCTCTACTTTATTGGCGGCAATAAATATAACACAAGAAGTTATGAAACTGACGACTATTTATGAGATAATGACAACACATCAGGACTCGACTCGTCTCATAACTCTTCACTTAATAACCCAATCATTTCCTCGAAGAAGTCATACGACAAATGATATGATGAGACAGAGTTAGGAGTCTTCGACAAACTCTTAATGACATTTGGAAACAAAAATAAAAACCAAATTTATATCAATAGGACGGACAGCACTTCCATTAAAAACAGCAGAATATCGACAAACCATTAAAATTCAAATAAAATCAGTGAACGAGAAGTTATTGTTAATGTCGTACAAGACATCAGAAAATGTGATTCAATGCTGTATTCATTTGATTTGTGGACAAATACTGCATTCCTTTAACTGATGCGATGAAGACATCCGAAAAATTGAAATACAGTAGAAATACATCATATGTTGCAAAAAGAGAGACAAACGAAAACTAACGATCAGTTTATATAATATTGAATAACATATACAACAGACTTGTCTTCAATCGATTCGATTGATTTGTGACCAAAATTAATGCTCTGCTGACAACACATCCAACAAAATACAGTTATAGAAAAGATATATAAATTGTGTCAGTTTATAGACTAACAGCCAAAATGATAAGATTTGGCTCATAATAAGGAACACATAGTAATCAACAGTTCAATGAAACGCTATTATAATCGCAAAATTCAATTATCTGTCGAAGTAATGGACAAAAACTTTATTTGACTCAATGTTTGCCTCTAATCACCAAATATTTACGGCTTCAATAGAAATGGTCAATAGGTTTACCACTTTTACATTCATCAAAGGGTTATAAACGGTGGAAATGAAGACAATAAACACCAATCAGAAGAATAAGAAGTTTGAAAAGTTAAGCAAAATTGAGTTAAAAATTAGCCAATCGCTCTAGGTCATTTGAAAATTGGATAACCCTGGTGGACATCGAATGAGTTGATTAGTAAACATGGAACTATCGGTAGAGAGAATTCCAACAGAGGAAGAGTCGACTGGAGGGACAAACAGTCATAAAACTAATTGGATGGCAATTATTTAATTAACCTCAATATTTAATCGTTAGCAGCACAGCATTGCACAGCACATAACTAAACACAAGTTTTCCATTTTATAAATGGATGGCTTACTGTTGGGAACCCAATAATTAAATTAAAGGATCGATCGTTTGTTAAAACAATGGAAAGAAAAAGTGGAAAAATGTAAGAAAATGAGAGAATAAACATATTTTAGAGAGAAGTCGAAAACAGATTCGAGAAAATAATCAAAAATCAATTAGAAGTAAGTCTTTCTTCAAATGAAATGACAAAATAATCGAATAAATGAGAGATAAACGGAACGGAACTCATCTGTCAGTAATTGAACGGTCGGTCCATAAGTTATGGGTCGAGTCCTAACCATTGGATAAATTATTACTGGATTTGACTTACATTTCACACAAAACTAATAACAGATAATTCAGTCCCAAATGGTTTGCAATAAAATGCAAAACTTTATATAAATATATGAAAATTATGCAAATATTTTGCATTTATGTTTGAAACGTGAATTCAATTTTAGAGACACATCTCAGCCTTAATATAATTTTTGGTCAAAATATAATAGCATTTATTATCCGTTAAAACCATTGAACTGAATATTGAAAGGATTGCCACAAATATGTGGAAAGAAGTGAACAAATTTGTGACAAACATTTGAACGATTGAAATGCAATTAATTTGAATTGAGAGACAATTTATTACAATTAATGAATTGGAGCCCAAATAACGAGAATTTTTATCCGAACTGACGAGACATTTGTCAAACATTCGGAACAGAATTAGGGTTTGATTTAAAGGTCAGATAAATACTTAGAAGAATAAAAACAAAACAAAATACAGAACTTAAGAAACTAAAGTCATGTCTTAGTATTAGTATTAATATAAACTGATTTCTCAAGAATAAGAAAAGCGCACAGAAATAGAGTAAGGAGAAATAGAGATTAGCCTAAGGGACAGCCTATCCTATCCATTGCCATTAGAATAATTGAAATGTACAGCAATAATGAGCTGAAAAATTGATTACTCAATAAGAGATTAAAGCGGCGAAAAATTCTTTGAAAAATTGAGTGATTGATCCATCGATTTAATTGATGGATCATTTCAATAATATAGAGTTTGGGTCCTTTAATCCCTTTGTTGTCACCAAAGTCGGAATCACAGTAAAAGTCAATTAAAGAAAGGAATTTATTTATTTATAAAGACCAGAGAAAGGACGGGGGGTTAACCAAAATCTTCTATTCCAAATGTTGGGATTTACTCCAGCTAGGACTGATAAATCTTATGTAATATTGGTTTGACCCTCGCCATCTTAAATACAAATGGCGGAAAAAAGGATTTATACTAATTTAAAATGATATGAATTGAATGGTATTTAATGGGGAGTATTAGAGAACTCCCCCCAAATGATGACATCTCTGATAAGGGCTATGATTGAAGTCTTAAGCAAAGAGAAAGTCTTTACCGCATTTGATTAAGCGATTATCTAAGTGTTCGGTTCGGCCTTTTCTCTAATAGAAAAGGCAGTCGGAGTGAGTGCTTTCACCACTGACTCAGGCAGAGGCTGGTTAGGGCTCTTGTTTGAGGATCGACCTCAAAAAAGTTTGCGCTTTAGTACAGAACTAATGGATAGGAAATAAAATAGAGAGAGAATGAGATATACAGACGAAGAACTAAAACACTGCACACAAACTATTGTCTCACAGACTCTCTTGGAATGACTCACAGTTTGAAACAGTCTTTCATACATTGACAGAACATAAGCTGATCCAGTAAATGGTCATTACGATCAAAGCCATCTCCAATCCAAGTAATATATTATTTGTAACATTTTTCCTACTCTTCCTTAACTATACTTCTCTCTCTCTCTCTCTCTCTCTCTCTCTCTCTCTCTCTCTCTCTTAGCAAATAGAGAGCTGAAGTGAAGAAGTTTACTGTTTCTTAGACGGAATAAAATAGGATATCAGAGATATAGACACAGAAATCCAAAATAGAAGCATAAGAAGTGATGCGACGGCTCTTCACTGCGAGTAAGGCTTTGAGTTTGACATCATTTTTATCAAACTTATGTCAAATACAAGCAAAATATTTTTTGGGCAAAATTGAGAGTAAGAATAGCTGAAGAAAACCTCCGCTGACTTTGAATATGACACCACTTGAATATCATATTATATTGTGGTTACGGACGCATACAAATGCAAAATCAAAACATTGAATTCAGTCGGGAATAGACCTTCTCTTATGTCATATCAAGTTTTCAATTCAATTCTCTATTCTTTGGGCTATAATTGAAACACAAAAGTCTCACAAAAACTTTTCTTCTTTGCCTCTAATACTGAATATTTTATTTGAACTCTTATATTGAGAGATAGGATCGAAATTATAGTATGAAAAGACGAACTCAAATATAAGACAAACACTTGAATATTCACACAATAGAAAAAATGAAGCGAATACTCAATGAACACAAGTAATGGAAAAAATATTAAATTTTTTTTGCACGAGAAATGAAATAATGAAATAAAATGCATTCCGAGAGAGCGAGAGAAAGAGAGAGGGAGGGAGAGGGAGGAAGAGGGAGAGCCTTCAAAGAATGAAATTGTAAAGTAGTTGTGAAGAGAAATATTCTGTGCGAAAGGCATAAGGAATACAAGGGAAAAGTTTTTGCTAACAATCAAAATCTAACGGCAAATAGGATTGAAAGGAAATTATTTTCACTCGACATGAAATAACATGCATTTGGAGAGTCAGACAAGCAGTCAGTCAGAGAAAGAGTCGACACATTCAGCTCAACGCTATTAAAGTCAATGCAAACGAAATGTAGACAAAAAAATATGTGAAAACCTTTCGCCGAAAAATGATATGAAATGCAAAGAAAACGTAAAGAAATAACAGAAATAACTGTGAAATGCAATGGATTTTCAATTTTGTGTTTGTTGTGGAGATAAGCACTTTTGTCACATTCTATACAATGAAAACTGCATTTCTCATGAAATACATATTCAAACACAATCACTAAGAAAGCACCAACATACATTACTGATAACCAAGAGGGTCAATTCCTATGTGAAAGGCCTGGCTCTCCAATGACCTCAATTCAAGTTTTATTCCGTTCAAAATGTATTCAAAGGACTGCAAAGGACTCCAATCCTCACAAATTATATGAGATTTTCTCTTCAATCGCGACTCAAAGGCATTAAAATCAAATCAATATATTCTTAGCAACGAATCGTTGAATAAAACAAATTTAATTCAAGCTTTTAAACTAAAAACTCATTGATTTTTCCCCGAATTAAATGGAAATTTTGAATTTATTTTAAATCTCTCAATAAGTGAAGAAATAAAAGCAAAAGTATTTCTTAACTTATTTAACAAATAATATGCAATTTTGAGCCCAATTTTCGCTCAAATATAAATATTTCAACAATTTTAGAGTTGAGTTGTTTTTTGAGACAAACATTCATTTTATGGCATAAAAAGAGAGCGAAATATCTCTAAACCTTAACATTAAATAAAACGAAACGAATAATTGAATTCTTAAACTAATGTCTGATCTTTTCTTCAATCAAATCTATTTTAAATTCAGCGATAAGTTTGAAAACTTTTATTTGATTTATGAAAGAAAACAGAAAATAAATCTATTTTTCTGCGAATTTATTGATTTAGAATCAAAAATAGATTAAATAAATAAATACTAATTCTGTAGTAAAACATCAAACTTACAGATCGTAGCCAACGATAAGTAGCAGAAAGACTTCAATTCATCCAAACAAGTATTGAATCCAAGAAATCGATATCTAATTAGTTGATAGAAAAGAATAAAAAAAATTAATTGAAAATTAATTACCGATTATTTCGAAACAATTTCTTAATTTAAAATAAAAACAAAAGTAACGAAAACTTTCTTAAATTAAAGGCTAGAAAAGTGATGGCAAATAAGACACTAATTATAATTGTTTGAGAATAGCCTTAATGTGATTCATGTAATTATATGTTCAGTTCAGTAACTTTTGGCCAGCATTTGAATTATCAGTGAAATCACAAATTATCCGCAAATGCAGCGAAATTAGGGAAGAAATTCACATCATTTTATTGTTACATATAATTAGTGTTGAATAAGATATTAAAAACACGAAATGTATTTCCAGATTTCAATTCAGGCTATTATTTAACAAAAATAAGTTTATATGAGTGCTCTGAACCACAATTCTGGTCCAGAATAGAAAAGATGAGATCAAATTATGAGCGCAGATATTATTTCGCTTCAAAACTCATCCACAATATTAAAGGCTTCCAAATATATTGGATGTGAAAAATTGTTTATATATTTATTGATAGCGAAGTCAATGAGAAATAAGAGAAGAGAAATACAAAAAATACATTTTAAAATTCTGTCGACATTTTGTGGGCCATAAAAACGGTATTTCAGAAGAAAAGTAAGAGAAATAAAACAATATTTTATCGAAACGATAAGAATAAAGTATTTTCACAAAATCTAAACAAAATTTTTATGTAAAATATAAATAAATCTATAATTCATTCATAAACCGAAAGTCAGTTCACAGTGACATCAGATTGTGTTTGGTTTCAAATGGCGTTCATTTGAATAAAGGTTTCATTCAATGTCTATAAGACCTGACTATCTGTAGTGAAACTCTTTTAATTGAGTCTAGAATTCAAATATTTGCCGAAAATTTATTCATTCACTTGAAATCTAATGCATACAAAACTGGAATCCGAATAATTTCGACCCAAAAATACGAATATATTTGCGTTTTGATAGAAATTCAATTAAAAAAAGTCGTTTGAAGAGAAAAATAAACAAAAACTATATTTACATCACTTTTGCGACAAAGGTTTCAATACTCGAATAATTTTGAAGAGAATAACAAGAATTTCAAATCATTTGCATCACAACTGAAAACAAAGGAATGAAAAGTTGAGAAACACTTTTAGTGAACAAAAAATTTCTTTACTCTAAACTAAATATACTATAAGTTTGGGTTTCGAGGAATCGATCGGTTTTCGGGTCAGTCAATCGTTTCCACACATAACTCCTCTATAAAAGGAAAAGTATGTATAAAAGTGACATAAAAGTCGTTCACAATTATTATTTAGTGTCGAAACTTATGATTCGATTGTCTCCAAATCAGAGATATATCGCCAAAGCAGTGATCAGTGGCTCAACACTTGCACTCAAACACGACATTAGAGTCTTGCCATTCGATTGACTCAAATGAAGAGCTCAACACAAGTGAAAGATCAAAACGACTGTCTATTCTTAGAAACACATAACTCTTGCGATAGACCAGAATATTGCTCTCCAAGAGGACAGCCATATAAGTGACACTCCACACACTTTATTATGATAATAGTTAAGCTAAAAGAGTTGGCAATAAAATTATTAAATTATTGTCTCATAAATATGAAAACAGTTATACTATTTATGGCTTTAGTTTTCCAATGGGTTTAACGCAGAACTCTATAAGTGTTGTCTTTGAGGACATGACTTATACCATACAAAAGTGATAAACAATTTCATGAAAAGACAGACATAGAGTGGAATAGATTTTTAGTTATCATAAGTTGAAAGATATAATACAGTGAAGAATAGATGAAAATACAATTCTCTACCAGAGATGCAGAGGGACTGAAATACAGCCAAACCTAATGTGTATTCATTGAAATGCACTGAAATGTGAGACCAAAGTTGGAAATTCAATATCTGGTACCTTATCAGAGGCACTGCATCTATGAATTGTGAGCACAATTGTGTCGTAAACAACATTTTCCATACACTCGATATACTCCTTCAAAGTCAATCTCATATTATTATTATTTACATCTATGATGATCAGGATAGAAAAGCGTCAAACGCAGTAACCATGGAAATTCCAGCTTATTCTAAGAAGTTTCATTAACTTCGACACTTATTAACCTGGATAAACTCAAGGATAAATTTCCGGGAATTCAATAATAACTCGATAAATATCTGAGGAAATTGTGTTTTAATCCGTGTTTTCTTATGACTCTATCAATTGAAGCCAAATATAATCCGAGTATATTTCTAAGAAGAATCATAATCATAACTTCTCTGATAGAATCATAGAAAGTACCTTGCACACCCCTATTATTTTTAAGAGCAAAATCGAGTCAATATTTTCTTCGGAAATAAGAGGAAAATATTTTTAAACTTACTTTTGAAGGAAAAGAGATATTATTTTATGATAAATATCACACAATATATAAGAGGATAAAAATAATCAAAAATCGACGAAAAACTTTTGATCTCAAATAAAATACAGAGAAAGAGAGAAAACATTTTTTTCTGCCCTAACTTTATATTCTATTTTTCGGGAAATATTTGGAAAAATTGACAATTTATTGAATCTGAAGCGAAAGGAATAAAGTTTTTGCTTTCGGTTTAAAGAGTTTCTAAGTTTTTGAATCGATTTTGTCAGATATGACACAAATTTATACAGAAATTACAGAGAAGTCAAATGCAAAATATCTTAGATTCGCATCAAAAGAAGTTTTTATTATAATGTAATGAATATTATAATCATTACTACAAATGCGAGCGATTTTTCAAAACCATTTGGTATCCAAACCCTCACATCGTCTCAATTCTTACGGAATGTTCAGATTCTTTGTCTCTTAAGAGCAGATCATTAATACAAGTCATGAATATAACGATTCTTCTCATAACACATATCACACATCAGATGAAAAATCGATGAACTTTTGCAGCAAAACAATCGACGAGTTATACAACGAAAAGCATTTTACTCTCATTTGTATTATACAGAGAAACACAATTAAAGCACACATTTGTTATGACAAACATATTTGGGAATAAAATATACTCTTTTCAGACCTAAACTAAATAGCATTTAAGCCAAAGAGTAAAAACAGTTTACAAAATGGTATATAATTTTCAAAACCAGAAAATAATGATAGGTTTGTGAGTATGTCGTCGGTTAACATTGAATTCAAAGTGTTTTAGACCAGAATAAGAAGCATAAAGAAAACACACAAAAAAATGATGTCTTTTACGATACAAATCTGGAGTAAAAGCGATTTAAATCTATATTATAAATAAAATGTGTCAATCAATTTATATTCTCAAAGCACACCACAAAAACCAGTGGCACCGGTTCCAGATCGG
>JAQIWF010002061.1:0-10024 GCA_034694965.1 Ceratozetes gracilis
AAAACTCTGAAAATTGGGCAACTTTTTTCTTATTAAATTTCGCATTTTTCAACGTATTTAACCATTTGATTTATTATCTTGATTAATTTCTTGTACAGAAATTGTGTAGTTTGCCGCATTCTTATCTTGCTAATTTAATGAATGAGACAGCAAAGATCAATGAATTGCAATTTTGCTGCTAGATTATATAGTAAATACACCATATAAACTGTATGAAAACTAGCAAAACTGCACCTTGTTATAAATTATTTATTGCTTATGTGGTCCTTATCAATATACTGTCTATTTTTCCCTCACATCAAAGAAAACTTATCTATTAAAACGATCAAAACGAATGTGAAAAATAATTTATTGTTTGGTGATTCGCGTTTAATCTTCGGTCCGGTTCCCTCCCATTCCCTTCCCTGTGCTCTCGAAGACGGTCTAAAAATATCTTTGAGTGCAAAATATTTGAGCAAAACTCCCATTAATTGAACAGATGTTGAATTGAAACAAAGTATTCGACTTTTGCTGTGTTTTAGAATTTCAGAAAAAAATAAAAAAGTTTAACATTTCTTCAGTTGTTTCGGATGAGATGTTTAGTAAACCTGGTGAGTCTATTCTTCATTCAAATTAATTGTTTCTTATTAGACAAAATAGAAAAAAGTTTTGACAAAGATTAATTCTTTGATTATGTGCTCTTTCTAAATAGTACGTTGTTTTAAAAACTTAAATGAACGCTCTTGTATAAATATGTTGTTAAATTTTTACGAGTTTAAAAGAGTTCAACATGCTGATTATTTAGTTAATATTTGTTTAACAGGATATATTTTAGATATTTTTAATTTAATTGTCCTTTTTTTATTATGACAAAAGTTTAAAATTAGAAACTAGGAGAGGTTTGGTCCATAGGGTTTTATAAAAAAAATCCTTGCCATGGTTAATTTTGATAATTAACAAAATTACCAGGAGATATATCTACCTTTAAATTATTATTTTTACAGTGTACTTATTATTATTTATATTATAAAAGTTACAGGTTATTTAAAACATACTATTTTACACATATTTTCTTAATAGTAAACTTATCAAGAACTTTAATCAGGATATTTGAAAATATTTACTTTTATTTATTTTTAAATTGAAAATATATTGAAATGAATTAATCAAAGCACGAGCTTTGGGTGATTTTAATGAGAACCATAACTCTTAAAGGTCAAAGGGGACTATTTAATTACACTTTATATAATCTTGCTCATAAAGATTGAAAGCTGTTAGCAGTAGATCTCCATAAATTCGATAATATTTGAACGTCGGTCCTTTTTGGCACAGGTCCTGATTTTGAGTGCATTCAATCTTATCAAAGATAAGATTATTTTTATGAACTTTTCATAGACTTTCGGTGAGAGGACTGAACTTTATGGTCGAACTCTGAGATGTTCTTAAATATAATCCAACATTAAATCACCAAGATGGATCTAAATTCACCCAATCAATTGAATCACAATTATCTTGTTATTTAGAAATTCCTAAATTCAAGATTTTTATATAACTGGGAAGTTTTTAATATGGGAACCTTGAATACTATAGCGACCTTGGTGATTCTTGCATAATAAATAAGATGAATATCGTGAGAAATTGAAGGAAAACTCAAAAGTAACTCAAAATAACAAACAAAAACTGTTAATGAAATTAAATTTCCTGTTCTTCAGGATTGAAGACTACAAAAGTATTCACAAAATGAATGAATTCAATGAAATATTACTAAAATTTTTAATTTATTGCCAAAAGCACTGCATTTAATGTCTTTCCCCACAGACTGTGTTGTCTTTAATGGTGTCTTAATATGGATTTTTGTCTGCCCTTACAATCGAGTAAATGATTGTTTGAAAGAGTATTGGGTTGGGTTTTGACTGTAGTTCCTGTGCTCAGCACAGGCTTGACATTAGTTTAACACTCAATTCTGTGCAAACATTAGTGACTTTTTAATTCAATTTAAATCTCCGAATCATTTGAAATGTAATTTAATTTTTCTTATCCTTTAAACATGAGATTTGTTTCCTTAATGTCTCACAATTCTTGGAAAGTTAACTCAAACTTATTGTAATTATGGAAAACTAGAATTAGCTAGAAATAAATCTATAAACAATTTTTACCAAGAAAATTCTGATTTAAGTTTAATGGAAATTCACAATAATTTTTCAAAATTAAAAACTGTAATAAAATCTCAAAATACAATTCTAATCAATATTTTTAACAGAAATATTTCATTTGACAGCTTTACTTCTTCCTCCTTTGAATTAACATGTTCAAGGTTTTTTTTATAGAATTTAACAACATTCTGATTATTGCACCCCCATAAAAATGCCCACACTTGGGCTAAAAAATTGAATTGATTTTTAAACATCTCCAGCACCTGTTGTGTACTCCTTCCTCCAGTGCTTTCGCAATGCTCTTGCAATTGAATTATTTGAATGTATTTTAAAAAACAAATAATTAACTCTTTTTGAAGAATGAGCTGACATTTGGATAAATTTGTGTTTTAAAAGCACTTTAAATGCTTTAAATCCCATTTTAATGCAAATTAATTAAAATTTTATTATTCTCTGCTGATTCCTGACTAAATTGGTATTTCAACAAGCTGATTATTTGCCAGGAATTTTTATTTAAATTTTATTATCTGTTTAATGGCTCTTTGAATGTGATTTTTATGATGTGTCAAAATACAAGAATCTATTGAATCAAATGTTAATGTTTTTCAATTCAATTATTTGCTTATTATCTCTGCTTTTACTTTGAATTAATTATTATAAAAAGGAATTTTGGCCAAAAATAGCGCTTTTTTAAGGAAAATATTTATTCAAATTTATTCCGAAGAAAAACATTTCACTTAAAGGAAACTATTTTATAGTTTTTCGACAAATAAGACGTGATTTATATTAATAAATATTTTGTTTAATTGAATGCAAAATAATTTGCGTTTAAATGCTTAAGAAATCAATTTTTCTTTGAATTTTAATATCCATGAAATTCTTGCTTTTTATTCAAGTAATTAACTATTCATTATTCAAAATTAAAACGCAATTTACCACGATTATTATACTAATAATGAATGAGATAAAGTTATTTCATTGAAAAAGTTACAGTTTGTCAAAGGTAATTGATTCCTTGATCAATTTAATAATGTCACAACTATCCATAATTAAGGTTTAAGTTTAATTATGCGTAGTTTGAACAAGATGATTGTGAAATTTACTGTTTGCTTAATTATTCAATTCAAATGTACAAGATGAGAATAGATTGTTCTTTTATCCACTCAAATAAGTTGAGCAATATATTCGAGATTCAATTTACGATCAGAATTACATAGGTTAATTTCAAATATAACTATTTATTGCTTAAACCTTTTAGGAAACAATGATAAATATATCAAGATGTTTTGCTGGATGAATCATGTTTAGTGATTAGCGACATTTGTATAAAATAAAAATCAAAAACTTGTAATATTTAAAATTTTATTAAATAATAAACTCAATTAAGAAAAAAAATTACAGTTTAAAGAATTTGGTTTGAGAACTATTTGAAATTAAACATGTTCATTTAGAATGATAAACCTTTAAATGTAAAACATAATTTGACAATATTTAAATCAAGGTGGCATTTATTTCAAATTTTTGTTTAATAAATTAATTTTTGAATCTTGACAGAATTGAGCATGATAATTTAAAATTGTTGTCAATGGTGGATTAAATAAAATTAAATAAAACCTTAACATCTGATTAAATTGCATTTTAGTCATTTATATTGCAAATTGGCAAACCAAGATTACATTGAAATAAAAGAGTTGAATTAACCTGCAATTATACAATTATGTTCATCAATTTTTTTACTCCAACACAATTTATTGAACCAATAATCAAATGAATATAATCTATGTATTAATGGATGATAAATCGTCAATAGATCCTTGCAATTCAAATTAAATCAAATCATTAGCTTTTCTACCCTTACTTTGAACCCCATCCCCGAACTGATGGAACGGATTATTATCAGAGTTGTTTGAAAATTTCAAAAATTCCTTTTAAAGTCTTCAGCTTTTCATTATTAAAGCGTAAAAATCCCACATTTGATTGAAATCCCACTCAAAAGCGTTTTGTGTGGAAAGCCTTTCGAGATGTGAATGAATTCCCATTTAAATGATTGAATAGATTTCAATGAATTCTGTATTTTTTTGCGACTAAAACAACACATTGTGGGCATACCTTATGTGACAACACTTTTGATTGATATGAGTCATCAGTTTTACACATTTCTATTCATATGTATGACCAAGGGCAGACGAAAAAATATTCCAGACAGAAACTAGCACGCTTGTTGATTTCGGTCAATATTCTTAAATTTTCGATTCTGTATATTATACGATCTCAAGGGAACAAATTGAGAACCAAGCTTAGGCTCATACAAGTATCTAGTAAAGAGCTTTAGTGAATAAGAACTTTGAGAAAACTATTAGGTCTAATATAACCTGGTTAAAGGGTTGTTTTATCAATCAAATCATAAGTTTTAAGTTTAAGAAATGTCATTTTAAGCGCAAAATTTATGTTTTGGGATCGTATCCTGTACATAATTAAATTCATTACAAAACATAAGTTGAAAAATGATCTTATCATGTTCAAGTATGACTCCTTTTTACTGTCAGCTAGATAATATAAATACAGTGACATATATCCAGGTAAATTTCGAGTTACTTTTACAGTTTGAATATTTAAAAAATAATTAACAATTACTATATAAATCATTTTTTATCATTTAATTTTTTTTAATTATAAGAAACAACTGGATCATTTATTAAACTTAAATGATCAAGCGAAATTTGTTCGAAGTCTATTTGAATTTGAATTCATCAATATTGACAATAATGTCCACAAATTCTTGAGTATTGAATAAGAATAAATATTTTAAATTAATTATACTTAATGAAATAATTTACTTAAAATAATTAAGAATTTTGCCTGGATTATGTTTCTGAGATAATTATTTTAAAGATCAATTTTTACTTGAAAACATTTAATCATGTAAATCTAGAAATATCTAATAAACTGTCAAAATTAGCCAGCAATGCTGTCAAAATATTTGGCATTCCAGGGTGAGCAAGCACTTTTAACTAATGTGTCACTTATAGCCCATTCCTCTACTCATATGGAAATAAATATTTTTATATACATTTACGTAATCGCAGTCTCTTTGAAAAAAGTCTTTTCATCTGTTGAGAGGGAATGAGAAAGTTAAGGCACATACCCCTCCTCTGCCTGTGCTCACACACACGCATAGCACTGGCATCCGATGCCCTTCGCCTCCAAAAGTGTGAGCAATTGTCGACTGAGTGCAATACCCTTTCCGTCTGCGACTTTCGCCGGCTTTTTGAGGCCATTCAGTGCTAGGAATAGCAATGGAAACACTGTGTATGTGTGCTCTTAACATACCAGTGCAACCATCATACAATCAACTCTCACTGAAAGCAACCTGCTTATTTTAAATAATATTAGGTTTAAAAAAACTGTAAAAGTGATCTTGTTTATTTATTGTATATTAAAGAAATACTACCTTAAATTTAATGGCTTGTCAGCGCACGCCAGAGTTTTTTCTTGTTAATGCCAAGTTTAAACTAGGTATTAGTGTTTAAACCCAAACCCATACACATAAAGATTTTTCTGAATTTTCGAGTTTTGTTTTTAGTGAAGGAATGACTGAAAGACTGGCATTCCTTCACTACATCTCATCGCTCGAGTTTTCGCTCGCATTTTGAATCTCTATTACTATTTGTATAATTAGTTTTGATTATGAAAACCAATGTTTGGTAAATGTTTTTGAAATATTTTAAGCTTGTTAAGTTTTATCAAAAAAATAAATCAAAATATAAGCAATCAATGTTCGGGTTCTAGGCTCAAATTAGTTGAAAGTTTCAAGATAGTGAACAGGATTATAATTTGAGTTAAAGTTACAGTATTTAAAAAATGTGATTTAATAATGAAATGCGAGAATTCCTATGAATTGCAGTCAAAGTCCTGTTGAAAGTTCACTTAAATTCCGATTAAATTATTATTAACTAATGTTTTATAAACTTGTTTATAGAATACCCTTTCAAATGGTTTCCAATTTGGTCTCATATTTCCATTTGATTTCATCGTAAACTGTAATAAAAATATTTAATATGTGATCAACAAAACTATTATTTGGTTTGACATTAATCTTGGTTGTACATTGCAACTTCATATCGATTAATTCTGGTAAGTTTATAAATTTTCTTTGTTTTCATAATTCTTATCTAAATTGACTCTGAAATAAAGTGCCTGATCTTTATGAGAGTGCAATTGCATTAAGGTAAATGTCAATTTCGTAATAATCAATTAATCACCTTGGCAACGCAAATATTGAAAATTTCCTAAACTTAATCTTGAAGAAAACAAATTTATAAGTTTCTATTATTACCTTCTCGATCGATAAAACCTGCCAGTCCTTGGTAAATTACCTTATATTGTATATAAAACTACTCAAGTGAACAAGAAGGATCGTTGTTAAGTCCTTGAGGATAAGATTTAAAAAACATCACTGATCATTATCAGACATTATACCTACTTTTAAAGATTATTTTGTGAATTTGTGAAATTTAGACAATTTGGCAATTGAGCTACCAAGGTTTTGTTCTCTTAAAGGTGATAATACACAGGAAATCGCACTTAACTTTAATGTGTGAGTAGACATCAAGGGTGTATAATTTGGCCATTCAGATTTATGGATGAGCAAGCTCCACATAGATTAGGATCAGTGTGAGATTCTCCTCAATGTTGGTCTAAACTCAATAAAGCTATTGATTTAATGAGTAATTTTCAGGATTTTCCAAAATATTCTGTCAATTTACAAGGGGAAGTTTTAGGCTAAACATCTACCTTTGTTCTATCTATAACTACTTAAAGTTACAAGTTAGTAAAATATTTCAAAATTAAGCTTGAGCGTTTTTATATTTAAAATTTCACTAGACTTTATGACCAATATTAAGCTTTATATTTTTGATGTTAGTTGATAGTTTATTGGTATTTTAAATTACAGTTTACCATGGCTTATTTATGGGTAAAACTAGAGCTATTTTTGAAATGATTGTAAACAATATTACTATTCTTACGACTTATTGCGTTAAATAATACTACAAAACAAATACTAATAAATCAGGAATGACCAAGGTCAACCACATTAGTTGGATCAGTGGATCAAAAGTCTTTGGGTCAAAAGGGATTGAGTTTCTTCCAAAACATATTGGATTTGTGTATTTTTTAAATATTTTAGAAAATATACTCTAATGAATTAGCAGCATTACCTAGCCCAGTTTAAAGGAGTTACAAGAAGAGTTTACTTTAAGTTTATTTGCCAAATATCAGATATTCTAAATTTTGGGAGAAAACTCAAATTTTCTGGAGGAAATCAGAGAATTTTGATATAATAAACCCAGTAAATTGCTAGCTGGCGTCGCGCGGAAGAAGGGCATTAGTCAAAGTTTCTTTTATCTTACCCTCCCCCCTTGGTAATCTCTTTAATAAATAAGCAATACAACGCTTTACACAAAATCTATGAATGACTTAAATTCAATGCTTTTCTTATTTATTTTCCATTCAATGAGCCCTAAATTGCGAGTCCGGTCTCTCTCTCTCTCTCTCTCTCTCTCTCTCTCTCTCTCTTGATTTATGATTCAATTTATATTATAATTAAATCACAAATCCTTCAAACATGTGGGGAAAAAATGAAGTATAAAATTGAAACTAGATACGTCTATTAATATGCGTTATACTCTTGGCTAGTAAATAGATTTGGAATGTTGATTGACTAAACTTTGATAACTTTTTTTACTGCCACTCCCAAGATATTAGTTGTTAATTAATTTATAAGATATGACTCTTTAATGGAAATAAATGGATAAAAACTAATCAATATTTTTAATTTCATAATTTTAGAAAATATGATTAATTAATCTAGCTTAATGGGATATATTGCTAATTTAAATTACTATTTTAATATTTTAACAATCTGAAATTAAGAAATTGGAATTTAATTTTATAGAACTCTAATTTTAATTGAATATGCCAATTTGATTTAATAGTTTTTACCATGTTTATTATTGGCAATTCTATAACAATTCTATACCATAATTATTCTCTTTTAACACGACATTCTATTATTTTATGCTTGGATATGTTTATTGAAACCCAGTACAATTTTATATTAATTAAAAACTGTAAATTATTCTTCCAATTCTGTTTGGGATATCATGTTTTGTAAGTATAAAAAGTGAAATAACTGAAATACGTAATTATAATGTATATTTTACAAGCTTCTTTTACATTCAATATTTATGTAGCTCAAAGTAGTTTCAATATAATCTTGGTTTATTCTTGATTTCTCGGCACATTCAACTCGTGCTAATAAGTTACAAATGTGACCCCTTGTGTACCCCAGTATTGACTGAATTATAATTGTTATGATTACTAATGATGTCTGTATTGAGTGAATAATAACTGACAGCAAAAGTCGTCTTTTGAAGCGAAGGGCGAAGAAAAACAAACATTGAATTACATTAAAAGTAATTCTGTTTTTTAAATATACTCGTTGTTATGGCGACCAAAATGATAATAAGCATTAGGATATCATATGAAAATTGCATTTTTGCCCACAATCACCCGACACAACATAATTATAGCACAGAATAACTTCATTCTGTGCTCATTCGTAAACTTTTATCTATCTTTTTTTTGTTTGCTTTTTCAAAACTCAAATCAAATGAATGGCGAAAATCAAATTCAAAGTCTAATTCGTGATCTGAAACAAAGGCCTCACAACGAGTGCTGTGCTGTGCAGAGCTGCTGGATATTAGATGAGAGGGGAGAGTGAGAGCACCGGGTCTTTCATGTGTCATAAGCTGTCATTAATGACTTTTTTCCACTGCAAACAATCTCCTCAAGAGAGAGGCATAACTTTCATTAGCACAATACCACCAGGGTAGAACACACCAGGCACACACACACGCACGCATCAGGCGCATCTGCATCCTGGTTATTATCCTCTTTGCGATAAATTTGACATGCTAATTTCCAATCACTAGTCAGCCATGAATTCACAGTTTCAATATTCATCTCATCAGCATTGCCAGAACGTCCATGCTCACAAATACTACACCGGCTAATTAGGGAAACGAGTTGTAGCATTGATGAAGCACCTTGGTGATTTACACAAACATATGTCAGTAAGGAATCATCAGTTACTGTTGAATGTGAGTACAAAAAAATTCTTGTTTACTCACATTCGCCTTTCAAACCATATATTTGCATAATTCCAGTCATTTCGATAAAAATAGCAATTTTTAGCTCCACGGTAGAGCTCCTTTTCTCCCCCTCCCCCTCTCCATCCACTTTCTATCAATCATCAAATGGTCCTCATTTAGAGCACATCCTTGTCTGTAACATAAGTGGCATATTTTGACAAAAATGTTTACACGATTCTTATTGTCACGTGATATAAGGATTACATGAAGATTATCCAAGGGTTCAATTTAAACATCCTTATTATAATGTCTTAATACAAACTTACCAGGGTCTACACTTAATCAAAAATAGCATTTACCATTTAAAAGTTTTGGGAATTCCCCCAATCTGACTAAATCTATGTTGTTGATGAGCTTGGCATATTATGAATAATTTGCCAATTGAATTGAAGTGAAACCCAAGGTCAATTCACATATTATAACTAAATTATCTATTTTTCTTATCAACTTTATTATTTTAAAATATTGATAGTCTTAAATTTTTAGAGGCTGACCAAGCTAACACAATTTTTATTAAGAGGGCATAAATAACTTTCAAATTTTTAGTTTTCAAAAGTTTTGTATATTCTTAGCGATAAAATCTAACAAGAACAAATTAGATTGATGATATATTATTCATGATTTCATTATTAATACCATCTTGCTTACTAAGGGGAGCCACCATCTAAATATAAGTGT
>JAQIWF010002062.1:0-10020 GCA_034694965.1 Ceratozetes gracilis
CGTGCAGACAAAATCTGTCTCTTAATGAGAGTTTCTCTTATTGAGTGGGCTTTTATCTGGAGGTCTAACTGTATATAGATATAACTAAGCTTGTTATTTATTGCTCATTGCTGATAAACCTGAATTTGTTCAAAATATAAACAAAACTCACGGAATATTCCTATGGTTTAACATTTGTATTAAAACAATGATAAACTGAGTAATTATACTTGAGTTGCTGGTTAACTCACTAAATATATCAGTCACTAAAAAGTTTGTCTCTTCATAGCCACGACTCGTGGCCCACGAGTATTCACTAAAAGAAAGGTCTGACTTAAGGTTTCCCTCAAAATTCAACTTAAGTTACAATTAATTCAAAAATACACCTCCCCCCTCCCCCACTCATGATGGCAGAGAAGTCAGTCACTCGTTTGAAATCAATTCGGGTTTAAAATTGCAACAAATATATTGCGATAACAATAAGTCATTCGTTTTATTAAACCGAAAATTGCTTTTATATAACAGTTAATAAAATATAAGAAAACAAATTTAATAAACATTGAAATATTGTGCGATCTTTTAATCAAATATTTAAACCATATTTGAGATAACAATTGAAATAACAGACAAACGAATATCTATTAAATTGAAAAATTGAACACAACTTGAGATCAAATAAATAAAATTCAGACGAAAAGAGAGTTTTATTGCAATTAATCTCTTTTAAAGATTTTGAGTACAAATTGTATTACGAGGTGTGAAAGTCTTCGAGTGCTTTCCGTATATGCAGTGAAAGACTGAGCTCTTCGCGAAGGAATGGGTGTTTGTAGTCGTCGAGAAAGAAACTGATCCGTTCCATATCTGGAGGACACTCTTTCGGCAGACATTCGGCAGTCCTTTCCGTGAAGTAAAAGCCCTTATCTTTGAGTAGTCTATAAGAGGAAAATATTTTACATTAAAACTAATAATCGAAATAAAAAAAATACAATTAAGGAATGCTTACCGATAAGTGGTTGGACTCAAGTTTATTCTCATCGGTTCACTACTGGACTCGAATTTGTTGGCCAGAGTGACGTGTGACCCAAACAGACAGTATCTATACGAGGAAGAATCAATTAAGTGATGCATTTTATGGTTGTATAGCACCTGGGCATTTTCAGACCCACAATACCGGCCAAACAGCTGCCACTATGCAGTCCTATTCTCATCTGTTAAATCGATTAAAAGAATTACTTAAAAGCTTTTCTTTATTTAGTTTTCAATCTTTTGATGTGATTTAGAAAATACTCAGTCATTCGAAAAAGAAAACAAAACTATTTTTACTCAAACTTTATAATCAAAATCACAGAAAGTTATTCAAAATTCACATCATTTGGAAGAAACAAAGGAAAGGTTTGGCTCACTATTTGATTAAATTAAGAGTAAACCTGAACAGTCTTGACATGAAGTCCCTGTGGCTTGAAGTTAGAAACCGCTTCCATCATCTTTAGTGCCATAAACGCAGCTCTTATCGCATGAAAAGAGCTCTCCATATGTAGACCAGAGGCTACACAATAGGCGTCGCCAATGGTCTCAGTCTGTAATTAAGAAGATATGAAACCAGACATCGAAATGAAAGTCAAGAATCCATACCTTATAGACATTGATTTCACCACAAAAGAAATCAAATTGAGTGTAGAGTGCGTTCAACATATTAATTACAACTATAGGAGTGGCTGTCGAACAGATAGCTGTAAAGCCGACAATGTCTGAGAAGAGCATGGTCGTGTGGTCATACTGTCGAGCCTTAACCTGTTCTCCCAGCCATAACTTCTTGGCTATATTTGCTGGAAATATGAGGTTTAGTAAATCGACATTTTTCTTGCGCTCGATCTCAACCGCCTGATTGGCCGACTGTATGGTGTTCTTCAGTTTATCCATCCGTCGCTTCAGACTCTCCTGTGCTCTCGACTGCTCTTCGATCAAAATTAGATCTCTATTTTGGTGATAACAAAACAACGGAATAGATATTAATAACGCTGTGAAGAGTACACACATTCCTAGAGATCTCTTCAAATATAGTGGAGTTTTGGCCCAAAATATAACTCATCTCTTGTTTAAGTCTCGATTCTTTAGAGAAAGTTTTTCTATTTTTTGGCTATTATTTGGGGGCTTTAGTCGATTGTTTTGTGTATATTCCGAATCAATTTAGATAATGGTCTGAATAATAGTTTATTTCAAACTTTACTACTTATCTCTTGTTTTTTTCGCTGAAATATTTCTTTTATCGGTTGTAAAGCCCTTCTAATAAGAGAGGAATCATTTCCGACTGATTTGACTAATAATGAGTGGAAATACAAAAATCTAAATAAACTTTTCATTGCATTAAAAGCGTATTAAAATCCTTCGCTTTATGTCCTAATTCTCTTCTAAATAATAAAACTCTTTTCTTGGTACAATTGTTTATCAATAGTTCACTTAGTAATGTCATCTCAATTTTAACATACCCTAATTAAATTAACTTAATTTAACTTGAATACCTGGTTGCATCGTGTATGGGAATATCGGAAATATAGAGGCCTCTACTGGTCATAGATTGGAGTCCTTTAACGATAGGTGAGCCCAAAAATAGAAGACAATTGGTTTCTATGCAGTGCATCATTTGACCCTTCAGTTCCATTCCCTGTCCAACAAATGTGTGATTAATACTCAAATTGTAATTATCACCAAAAGACAGATACTTATTAAAAGAGTAAAATTGAAATAAAATGTAATATTAATAGAAAGCAAATGAAATTCATCTTCAAATGGAAACATCAAAAATTGAGGGCAAATAGTTTTCAGACATTGCGTTTTGATGGCACTATTTATCTTCATATAACCACCAAATCAGAGCCATATATCAAACATTAGATCAAAGCCCTCTCTAAATGGTTTTCAAATCTATTCTGAAATTACAATTTAAAGGCAATTCCATGTTTGAGTGGAAAACCTGTCCAATAGTGAACTGTCTCACAAATATGAGGTCTGATATATTGTCTTTGATTGTAAAATATTTGTCGCAATAAATCGCAATCAAATGATAATACAATAAGACTTTACGTTAAACACAAGTATCGATCAATTGTCTTACCTTCAGATTATTCTATGAAAAATGTGTAACAAGTTCCTTTTTCTCACCCGAACCTTGTAGTTTGAAATGGAAGCCAAGGGTAAAATAATTAGTCTAGACTTTAAAACTATTAAACAAATTATGATTTCCCGAAATTGGTTCCAATAATAAATGGCTTCAAATAATGATTGATATTCTCAAGAGAACCATAAATATATTAATCGATTGAATTTGCTTTTTGTTTAAAACATAAATCAATTAAAAAAGACAAAACATTTGATGCAATTCTCGGGTAAACTCTTAACTAATTCACAAATTTGTGAAAATATGGTATTTTATTACTTCATTAAAGCCCATATTAAAAAGGAGCTTGATTAATTTAGCATTGATGAATTCATGGCATATTTCGCAGCTTGTAATAAGTGATTTATGAAAAAAATAAGTATAAAAACTAAAAGCAGGGTAATTTTATTAAACAACTTATCCCTCGATGACAGCAATAATTAAATTCTTGTCATTAATTTTAATATTAATTTAGTTGACAACAAAACGTTGTCACAAATGAACGACAAAATGAAGTGAATTCATAGTTTGAGGAAAGGGTTAATTGTGAGAAAAAGTTTACGTCAATTAAAAAAATGATTAAATAATTCTTATAATTTTATAGTTTTTATTATAAAGTAATGAAACTTTGATTAAATTAAGGCCAGAGAATGTCTAATGCCTTCAAATTGATTAATGATTTCGTTAATTTCAAAGACAAGTAGATGTCTGTAAAGATATCATATCTGATGGGAGAGACACCCGAAAGGCTGTCCGATGATCCAATTCGGCGCTTATTGTCTGCCATTTATTTTGCAATACTTTCATCAAAAAGAAGAAAAGTTCAGAAACTTCTGCCAGAAATGAGATTTAAGATAAAGTTTTCTCAAAATCGAAATCTAATTCAAAATCTAATTAATTACAGCGAAAAGCCATTGAATATCGAAACGATAAAATCAAAAACGATTTTATGAGTGATTTTTACACATTTATGTCAAAAGGGGTTAATTAATAAAATGCGTTTCAAACTAATTGATCACTACTTGAAAGATGAATTTTAATTCAAAGACATCGATAATTATTTTTCCGTCTTCTACCATGATTAATTACACAAATGGTGAAAATGTCCTCCAAATTAGCTATTGATCACAACTATCATTAGAGTTGAATATGCCTTCAATGGGTTATTATGGTTATTGGAATCTCATTGAACCCAATATTTGCTGCAAGGTTCATTTGAGAGTTTCATTTTCCCTTTAATTGATCAGTGAAAAGGATAATTAGATTTAATAACGAGCAGAAATTGCAATTAAAAGTTAAAATCAGTAATTATTATGAGAGCTGACGGCAAACCATTTAAATTTCAAATTCACTTTTGGAGACAAAAATAGCATTTTTTAATATTTGCATTCATTTTATTTATAGTAAATCTTAATTAAACGTTGAGTTGATGTCCAGTTTTGTCGTTTTCATCATTAGTTTTAATTAATTTCCGACAGATTTACTCATAAGACTGTCAATAATTGAGTCCAACTTAAGAAAGATTAATAACATTTCCATTAAGAGATTTAAACACATTTTGTGACTTAAGAACACAATTAAGTTGTGATTAAAAAGAAAAATACCCTTCAATTCATGAAAATCTCCCAAATTTTTATTGAATGTTAGAATACAGTTAACTCAACAATAAATAGTAAACTTGGTGAAACTCATCAAACAAATAAAAGGGAAACCTAATCAGAAAATCCTTATGTAATAAAAGGGACTGTAGTTCTCCAAATGAAACTTCGGTACTGTTCCTAATCTTTTTGAGTGATTAAAGTGATTACTATTTCCGAACGTATTTCCTATTTTTAGTCTTTATTTGACTTAAAGAGAACATTGAAATTGCACCAGGGATGGCTAATTCTACACAATAATGACTATTTGCAAGAATATTGTGGGGTTTCCTTACATTTAGAACTTTAGTCGAACCAATTGAATAAATTATTTATTGATTAAGATTTAGTTAATATCAATGGAATGCAATTTAATTATAGATGACATACTAATAAATGTGACTAGCTAAATTAACTCATGGAAATGGCCACCTCTGGCATAAACCTGTAGATCCATTGAATCAATTATTCTGATCCTTAGAAAAAAATGGTTAAGACATTTGATCAACAGTTTGATAATAAAATGAGTGAAGTGTGGCTCTGATCCCAAGATTGAGGAAATGGATTATCAAAAGTATTTATTTTAATTAGAAAGAGAGGCAATACTTACGTCTAACTTGGGATCAGACAAGTGTTGATCCAATTGTAATACAAAGACCAGATTTATTCTATAAGTGATTGATTGGAAATTCAGATCAACGGACGGCTGATTTATTTTGAAAAAGTACGACAGAGGACTGCCTATGGCTTTGTTTCGATGACCAAACATTCTCATGAGTCCTATTATGGAGACAGGAATTGACAATATATTACACAAACATATAAAGAGTAATATAAAAACTTAAGAATCTCTACAAGAATTTCGAGCATTTCTTTAGAAATAAGGCAACAAAAAGAAGAGTCAAATAAGTCTTATATTGAAAAGAATAAAATTGAGACAAAAAACTGTTTGAGACTCAAGTAAGTGAACGGAAAGCAAGAAATGAGTCCAAAAATGAATGGCTTTTTCAATAAAACGACAGAAAAATTTTCCGGAGATTCTTATATAACATTTTAGTTCAAAACATGAAGGAATGTATCTATAATTCCGGAGGTAATCCCACATATCTTTCATTGTCAGAGCACCTGATTTCCAGACCACAAGTGAAATCATTTCTCCGATAATAGTATTTTATAGCCATTTGGTCCTTAAGGAGAGTATGAGATAACCAAGATTTTATAATAACCAAGGCATATTCCTGAAAAGAGTATTTCTATAAAAATTCGTTTGCCTAAGAATTGACCTTTACGCAATAACTTCACGAGTTGGCATGGTAATAATTTCTTGGAACATATTGTAAATGACAGAAATAAACTTACAACATGGCACACTGAGCAGCAATTATGGAAAATTTAGCAATCTAAATAATTTCATCAAAGGAATTGGAATAAATCAAGCGATTATTAGACCCCCTTTACTCCCCTATTACTTTCTTTGTTGTATCCTGCTCAAAATTAATAAGTTCTTATTAAGGCTTACATTTCAATGAAATAATAAACTCGATTTAGAATTAAATAGAGAAGAAAGACCTAGATAGCATCTACTTATATTGAACAAAAGATGCACTGGAAATGTGCCAGCTGTTAAAATCTTCTTAAGAGTAATACGAATCATAATTCGTAATAAAATCACAAACAGATATCATGGATGCGCACCAGGAGAGGGTTAATTGTCCAAATAATATTCACTAACTTAGAGATGAGCACAGACCAATTAATTTGTAGTTAGGTCAATCCTTTTCACTCTGTCTAAATAAGCTCTTGATATCCTGAAAAAATCTGGCTATACCTGACTACCATTAGAAAAGGGTAATTCATTTGTGAATTTGCCCTGTTGCCATAATTTAATAATATTCTCTCATAAATATCTTTGGGCTGTGAATAGAATTGCATTAAATTTTAAGCAAATAATTGGATAAAAGATTCTCTCAAATGAATAAATTTCTTCACAAAACTTATAAAATTTCAAAAACAAAAAATTTGCCTCAATTTTCTTATATCTTGCAATTTGCTTGCTAACTTTCTAATTCTACTATGGTCATAAATTGTTGCCTGTTTCTGACAGATACTAACAAACTAACTAGTTAATATTCATATGAGAGCTAAAAATACAATAATCTTTGTTTATCACGTCATAAGGGAATCATATTTTACAAAATATTAGATTAACACCAAATTTATAAAATTACTGAAGCATATGATAGGCACAGATCCTGGCTATCCCTTACTCTTGCATTTTGAAGAGATGAGTGCTTTGAAGCAAATTCTTTAGAAAATATTTTTCAAAACTAATGGACTTATTGTTAGTAAAATCTAATAAAACTATTCAATTAAAGTTTGATTTTGAAAATATGAAATATTTCTATCAATTCACGTCTAAATAAGTGACAAATATTTGAAAACTCATCAAAATGTTGATAAATATATTGAATTAAATGGAAGACATGGAGTGAATGCTTATTGAATATTTAATAAAGTAGTTGATGTCATACCTGAGCCAATTTGCACGAATCTGAGGTCTATGTCACAAATGAAGTGAAAAGGAAAGGCTCTGCTGAAGGTCTGGACAGACATAAAAAGTTTTTGCGGTTCGTTTGACAACGAATTCTTATATTGAAAATAATCGAAATTCTGTTCACTTTCACAGTTTGTCCTATTTTTAGTCTTCTGGTCAATAGTCAATAAGAAGACATACTGTCCATTACCTGTGCGCTGACTAACATTTGCACTGATATTAAACATAAGTAATGAAAACTGACTGAAGAGTCCGCACATCGCGTGTGAAACAAATGCCGACACTTTCTGTTGAGTAAAGTAAGTCACTGTTAGACGACTTTCGTTGTCATTAACACTGACACGAATCGGCACTCGAACGGTATCCGAACCCCCAAAACCCCCTTTTGTTGACCAGAATATGTTAGGGGAGTCACAGTAGGCTTTGCCCGTAATGTCGTGAATGCTTTCAATATTGAGCATAAAGTCGACGAGAGTTCCCCCCAGAAATCTGAGTCCTTTGTGGTTGACCTCTAGACAGGACTTGACGTACTGTCGGCCACATTCTGTCGCTAATTGAGTCCAATCCAGACCTTAAGTGAGAGTTAAAGTCAATTACAAATAATGAATCCTTATTTCAAATAATTACCCAATTTTTTGGCCAAACGTTTGGAGAGTTCTTCTAATTCTTCGAAAGAGGAATGATTTTGATTACCACCAAAATCCAGACTATTATCGAATCGATTCTCTTTGTTAATCATTTTGATATAGCGGTGAAAATCAAAGCCAGAAGATTGTCTGCAATCAATTAAATAATAATTTCAAATGAATGATCTTGCATTAAATATACTAGTGAGGGTGAAAATTAACTAGTCAAGAATTGAAGAAATTTTAAGAGCAAATAACATGATTTCAATTTTAACAGAATTCATGAGCAGATCTCATGAAATGATTCACTAATATGTGGTATAGTTTTGACTCTACTTGAAATTAATAGAAATCCAACAAGTTAAAATATCACAAAATATTTGTCTATTAAGTTGTCTTTTTGAGTCAAACTTTTATTTTATGTGTTTAGAAGCCATTTATTTGGAAAACTTTAATGGATATAAATTGTTACGAAATACAAGCCTTGTATTAAAGACTATAATAATTATAAAATAATCTATTTTAAGGGTTGTATACAGAAAGGGAAAAGTTATTTTGAAAACAGTGTTTATCTTAGGAATGACCAAGCTCGATAGAGACTTGTTAATTGTTAAATAGAATCACCACAATTAAAATTGCAAAGAATAAATGGCATGTTAAATTCCATTTTACCATTTCAATTCAATTTAAAACTCCGGGTACTTCTCAAATAATCCCCTAATTAAAAGTATGGAAAACTGAATGGCTATTGAATTTAAGAAACAATTGAAACAAATTAGCTTTTATTTAACAATAAGTCTAAACAAATGACTGAAATGAGGGCCAATTTGTTTAAGTGATAGCACTTTGTGTTAAGCAATTTCATTACTTTTGATTTTTAACGCTTTACTTAATCGACAAATAAGTTGTTTTAAAGCACCAAAATCTGTGCCATAAATCGATTTTGCGATGCAATCAAATGATTTGCTTTTGGTTTGCTTTCAAAACCAAAAGCTTTGGACTTAAACCAAATTCTGGCCTCAATTCTGGCTCCAAGTTATGATTCATATCCGATGATTGAGTTTAATAAGAATTTGAAATCCCATTTCATTTTTCATTTGTGTTAAAACAAAAGGAGTTTTCCTCACAAAAGACAAAAATAGCTGAAAAGCCCACTTTTAAGATGACATTAATAACTTTGAAATATTAATCTATTTATTTGATTATATGGTTTTGAAGTAACTCTCGACTGAAGCCTATCCTAACATAAGTTTGTTTTGAGTCACAATTTTTTGAATTATTTGAATCATAAAAGTCATGAAATGTTATGAAAAGCGTATAATTCTTGAAAGTGAACTCAAATCTATTTCTAAGTCTATTTTATATGTGTTATCATAACTGTTATCACGTATTATATGAGAGAAGAATACAAATATTTCAATATTTATCTAAAGATTTGTTGAATATCTCTCACATTTGAACATGATTGTACATTAGCAAGATCACTTGGAAAGATAATTTGAAATAATGCTCACATAGTTTCGCTCCAAATTCGATTATTCCTCCTTTCGATGATATCTTTAAGAATGTTTATCAAGTCGTGAGCCTATTATTAGATCAAAACATATTTAGCACAGAATAGCAACGAATTGAACATAATTTTTAACATAAATTTCAATAAAAAGGAAATTATTTGTATTACTTATATGTCTTCAGGGATACAAAGAGAGAAAGAAAAAATAAAGGAAAGAAAGAGAGAGAGA
Organism: Ceratozetes gracilis; assembly: GCA_034694965.1. Lineage (NCBI taxonomy): Eukaryota > Metazoa > Arthropoda > Arachnida > Sarcoptiformes > Ceratozetidae > Ceratozetes > Ceratozetes gracilis. The sequence goes on from JAQIWF010002062.1 coordinate 9,693, forward strand.
ATAGAAATGAGCAAGCTTGATACAGATAGGGAAAATCAGAATAGGAAGATTTCAATTGACCTAGGGTCAGTCTATACATTACATTTTTCACCTATATGGGGATTTGGCAAAAACCCCTGCGCAAAGGTATTGTTCATCACTGAAAAGCAGTTTATAGAGTTTATCAGCGATGAGTTTCAATCAACATTTCGATCTTTATATGCAGGTTAACAAAACGCTTTGATTATTCAAATTATCCATATATTGTTGTGACTTTAAATTCAAGTAAATGCAAAATTTAATAATATGTGTGTAATCTTATAACAATTAACTTGCTCAAATAGTAAGG
>JAQIWF010002063.1:0-10020 GCA_034694965.1 Ceratozetes gracilis
CTTTTTCTCTGTGCCCTCTCTGTGCCCTCTCTCTGTGCCCTCTCTCTCTCTCTCTCTCTCAAAGTTTGAAAATTGAGTCACACCTAAGGGTTTAGTAAAGAGAAAAATTTGATCGCAAATAATTGAATGGAAAGACACGCGTCAAAGACTTTATCGACTTTTTGAGAGAAATTAAGTTTATTAAAACATAACAACATTTCAAACCAAACACTACTAATTGCAAGAAAAATAAGCTCTAAATAGATTTTTTGTTCAAAATACACCATTTTATGAGTGTTTTTGGTTTGCAGTCATTACTTCATTAAAGGATTTTGTATTTCAATTAACACTTGAAGACTGAGACTCTTCTGAGGAAAGTATAAAAACTATTATTAATTAATTAATGTTCGGTGAAAATACACTTTTTAGTCGCAAAACAGTTAATTGAATTAATTAATGCCTTAATTTTATTGGAGAAGTTTTGTCGACAGTGTTTGCAATTGAAGAATATATTTGTTGTCAGTTCAACGAACTCAACGAATACATTGTTTTGTTGGAAAACTATTTTAATTAATTATTTTGACTAATTTCCAAATTGAAAGCAACCATTAAATCTAAGCCATAGTCGAGCACTAATTGAGAGACAATCAGAAAAATGTTCGCTCATTAATGAAAATTTTCAGCGAATTTGTTTGGATTCAATCAATCAAAGAGTTTCACAGCTTTTGGAAAGTCTTCAAAATTTATTGAAACGTCAGTTAATTTTTTAAAAGCTTTTGTCGAAATCGAGGGAAACACGAAATACATAATGAATTGCATTGTATTGGAGTTGAGTTCTTCAATATTTCTGTCGTTTAATGATTAGTTCAATTATATGGTCTATAAGGGCTGATAGCGGTCTAATAGGGAACGGAGTGTAAATTGCCATTCAATCGCCCATTGAGGACATGCCTGCCATAGACATAAGACAGTGCTGTCAATGTCAATACTGCACAATAGGACAGAGCAGAGAATAGTCATCGATTTGAGCACTAGAGCCGACACATCTTTTCCATCGATGATGCACTTAATTCTTGTGAAGCTCGAGTGATGGGGATCCACATTATGGGGGCTGAATGTCTGAATAATGGAGAATGATAGATGAACTCATCCCCATAACTAAGTTTTCTCTTTCATTGATTTTAGTTGACAGAGAGCTGACTGACTCCGAGTAAATAATAAGTGCGAGACTCAAACTCTGCTATACTTTGCAATAAAAGCGCCGCACATTTGGATTTAGAGGACAGTCACCACTGAACAGAATGTAATGCAAATGCATTTCCAACAAAATTAATATAAACCGATGTTATGTGAAGTTTATAAATACTGAACTCTAGTAGTCATCACACATTCGGACCCACTCTTCGCTCAACAACTCAACAATTCTTTGTTTTAAGCCATTATCACAAAGTTTTTGACACATAATGTTTCCGACAGTTATTTGTTATATGAGAAGACTTTTCGCTCAATATTTCAGCGCAAAATGTTTTTTCATTTTTCAAAGTAATGCGGATTTTGGGCCAAAATGTGTTTTGCGAACAATTATTCCAATTTTAATTGAATTTCCAAAACTAATTAAATGAATTGAATGAGGTCTCACCCAAAACAAGGTTTTGCTTGAACAAATTGCTCGAAGTGACCGATTTGAAGGTCACTGTGAGCCCACACACATCTAATCTCCTAATAAATTCTTGAATATTGAGCTCAAGTCAAGAAGAAGTTAAAGAAATTCATGGGTTTCCTCAGTCTCTCAGTATTTCAATGTTCAAATTAATCACAAAAATTGATTATTTTATGGTTAAGTCGTCGCAAAAGTTATAATTTTATGAAATAATAACTTTTAATAAACATTTAATAATCAATTGATATGAATATATAGAACAGGATTAGCAACAAAATGATATGACTTCCAGACTATCTCCTAATGGATTGACTTATTTTTCTTTTTATTGTATGAATAAAATTATCAAACTTTCAAATTAATTGCACAAAAATGACATTTCAGGAAATAAAATAGAGATTTCTTTATGAATATTTCGGGTAATTCTGTTCTTGAAATGTTTGGTACGACCTTTGAATAGCAACCAATTCATAACGATTATGAAATGTAAGCAATTTTAGAGATTTTTATCTTTAAAAATATTATTCACTGATTTTCAAAAATAGTAGAAATGATTTATCGATAATTATCTTTGATTTTCTAATGCACTCAAAAGGAATTCCGAAACTCTAGTATTTTAGCCTTTTATCAATCAATTATTAAAAATGATTGATTTATTATTAAAGACATTCAATCAATCTTTTGCTTTCATTTTTCTGAGGCAAATGACTCCACAAAAACCATTTCTATTTTTCCACTTATTTTAACTCAAATGCTGCAAAAGATAACAAAATATCATTTTTATACCGTTAGAGAAGAGTAGAAAAATAGGAAAAATTTTAAAATTCTGTTCAAAATTTAGAAATAATATTGACTACAAAAAAGAGAAAACGATTGACCGAAAGATTTGTTGCCTAACAGAGAGTTTGCTAACAAACAAACAATACATCAGAAGAAACATAAGTCATATATGTTTTCAAAAGTCATAATTCGGTGAACAGAAGAAACAAATCCACGAAATGTTTTGTGCGAAAAATATACTGAAAAATACAGTTTTTTAAACAAAAAAAAACTCAAATTGTTTGCCAGCGCCTAATGGTATCACATTTCCATAATTTTATCTTTTTCTCATACATTCAAGAAATGGGTTGGGATTGGGTTCGCAGACCAACAAAAACAACTGTGTGTTGACTCTGAAATAACACTCTCATATCCGCCCCGTTCTGTCATTACTTTTTTGGTTAATTTTGCAGAAGTTTATATTCATTACATTTTTTCATTTAGACTCTAAACTAGTTATCCGGACATAAACTAATCTCTTTTTGTTTTGTTTGCTTTTTCGAAGGAATGCTTTGACTCCAAATATTTTAATTTGAAAATATATTTTTAATAAGATTTCCTTTTTTTATCAATAGGACAGATAGACAGCGAGTGCTCTCATATTCTCGTCTCCTTAATAAGAGACACATTATTATCAGTCCTAAGATTTTATGACTAAAAATGATTGAAAGCGCAAAACAGCAAAATCTACTCTGAAATACACCGAAAAAAAATCATATCTATTCCCTCGAAGGGAGAGCTGTGTCTCACATTTCATACACATCTAATATGCGATACATTTCTCTACAAATATAATACTGAGTCTCTGTTTATCGTTTGCGAAACACTTTCTTCGTCTTCTTCTTAGTCTTATGTTTGAAAACCAAATATTCAACATATTATGCATAATAATAATAAAGCCCTGGATTTTCATATTATATATTTTGCTTATAATAAAAATTGTTTTTCGCTTTAATGCCATCAAAACTAAGGAAAAGTGAATTCGCATTAAGAGAATCAAATTTCTTCATCATTTGTAATGTCTGTTCACTTTTGGCTTTTTAAGTGAATTTTGTGATTGTATTGCACTTTAATTTTCACTAAATGTGTTATTCTTCGGTTCAATTGATAACCTGAATGCGATGCAACCCATCATTATTTGTATTAAATCGACGCCTAAATACACGTTAGACTCATATTACAATGCATACAACCCATCTATAAGTCAAACGGCACAGGGAGGGCACACCAAAAACTTACAACAATTGCACTTATCTTTCTTACTTCACTGAAAAAATCAATTTTCGTTTATATTTATTCAAAGAGAAAAATATTAAATTTAATTCTTATCTCATTAGTAAATGAAACACTCCTACGATTACCTCACTTTTAAATTGTTTTTTAATAAACAAAGACTGTTTGTTTGGCATCCAGTGGCTCAGGCACTGTAGGGACTGGGGGGCAAATGCTGTTTTTTTAATCTCAAGCCATCGAATGTTTGAGTGATGGCTCACACATACAAACCTCACACACATTCACAACAGTGTTAAACAGTTTTATGACATAAACGTTAAATGCATTGCTTTTGAGCCTTAATTATAGAGCAGAAACTTCTTCAATAAGACTCACATACTATTTAACTGATTGTGTAATTATAGAGTCAGACCTAATATTAGAGAAAACCCTATTATAAAAGCAGTTCATATAAGTAGAGAACATTTGAATCACTTCTTGTAATGACAAACGATTTGGTGAAAACTGAAGAACACTTTAACCATAGACTCAAGCAATGAATGAATACCTGATTTAGATTTATAACAACTAATGCTTTCATTGAATGATTGGAGTAATAATTGAATGAAACTAATCTCGAGTGAAATAAACTCAAAATAAAAGAGTTGTATTACAAGTAATTTTAGGTTCAAATCTAATTTTAACTCAACTCCTATTTCGGAGTTAACGATGAAATATGGCTTTCAATGAAAGACCGGTAACTGTTTGAAGAATATTATCGATCAATGGATTCAGGTTTTCAACAAATATAAAACTCAATTTATATAACTCTTAGCCATAAATGCTTATCTCGAGTACAGATAAACAGATAAATCGCAAAAACCAAGAAAATAATTTGAAATTAATTGCAAGAAATAAATAAATGTATGAAATATATGGACCGAATTATCTGCTAATTTCTCACAAAATGAATAAATTCAAAACTAGGATAAAATATGCCATAAAAACTAAATTAAGGAGAATATATGGCCATTAGTCTGAGAGGGTATTCAATTTGGAGCCAATTGACACTTAAATGACTAATGAGTAGTTAGTAATGAATAAAATTATAAACAAATTAAACAAATTGTTTTCAATTGATATGTCGTTTCATTATTCTGTGCATTGATTTCACATTTAATTAACTAAATGTAAGACTAGAACCAAACGGAAGGATCACTTTAGCGGTAATAGTATTAAGCTTTGATTGAATTGATTGCGAAAACAGCCATAAAATAAATGTCTAATAGAAGTGATGCTTACCTTCCGCCGAGTCCTGGAAATTCAACATTAGGATAAAGAGGCGCGTAATCAGGTAATGGTATGGGAGCACCTGCAGGATGAATATGACCTAATGTTTGCAAAACAAAGAGGCAGAGCATAAGAAAGCCATAAATTTTATATCAAGTCTTAAATTATTGATTTAATACCGGCGCGAATGAGGAGTACACCAATGGTCTCGAGAGTGGCGGCGGCGTTAGTAGCCTCGCACTTGTAGTAGCCCTGGTCATGTGTGTCAATCTGATTAATTATAAGTCTCGACCGTATTCTGCCCGAAGTCAATATATTTTGTTTGATTTGTATTCGAGGTCTTTCCTGTTCGACCGGTGCCTCGTTCTTCAGCCAACGAATTGTTGGCAACGGATGGCCACGAAATTCACATTTCATGCGAATGTTATCGTTTGTCTCTTTTGTCAAATTAATTAAATTCTTCTCAATCTTCAAAAAATAACCTAAAGATAACACAAATCAAAATTTATGAGAACTTTTGATAATTAAATAAAAAACTCAAAATATTTTAGAAAAAGCGCTGCCATTAGTATTCAGTCTATTCTGAGTCAACTTTACAGGAATTGAAGCAATTATGCAAATGTTAGCAAACATTTGACTGCATTTTGTATAAAAATTTGTTGCATTTAATTAATACTTTATTTTATATAATTTTGAGTTCAATATATCGGCTCTAAAAAGGTTTTCCAGGAATATATCGAATGAGAAACAATTACATGACTTTTCTTTTTTCAGAGATGAGTTGAATAAAATATTTGTGACATTAAAATAGGGACACAAATGAACTTTATTTCATTCTTTACATAATTCATGAGATTTAAAATGATTTTTATGTATAACTTCTTAGAGAATAGAAGAGGAAATAAAATAAATTAAATAAAGAGACTGAAGAAAAAGTAAAAGATTAAAGTATTTGCGATTTGAATAATTATTTGATTAAACCCCAAATGAATTTTTTGAATAAATCAATATATGAAACAACTTTTAGGCGAAGACTTTATCCACAATATTCTCTTCAATTATTCACATACTCTTTGAATAAAAACATTTGATGAAAGATTATTAACAGAGATAACCAAGGTTCAAAATATACAAGTCATAATGTGGTAAATTTATCATCACGTTTAAATTGGAGCTATCATTTGTGAGTGAATTGATGTGCTTGCATAAGCGTGCTTGCTCATCCCTTTTCAATGAGTGGTTTTAGTCCTGATTCAACTGAATTTCTTATTACTTATGAGATCTGGAATATAATTCTGAGCAAACATTTCTATTGTATTACTTTAGTGGTTATGTTTGCATAAGAAGATTGTTTTAACATTAACTTACTTTTTGTCTGATAATCAAAAGCAAACACAATATAAATGGTCTAAAAAATGCGAAAACTATGTGTTTATGTTTTAATGCATTTTATGCATAATTCGCGTGTTTTATGTCTAATCTGGTAGTCATGCGATTCGAATGAGGAATAAATGGCTTATTATAGACAAGACTCTTACCTCTATCTTTCGGCGAAATCGATGGCGTAGGAGAAGCAGGTGTTATGTCTTGTGCTGATCCAAGTGATGGATTACCAGAGACAGATACACTCTGTTCTGTAGTCGCCATATCCCTTAAGAAAGAATAGAAAAATTAGTCCAAAATAGAAGTTTTCAACTTTTAGTTAAACCAATGGATTGCGTGAGGATTCGCTCAAACCTTTGAATTTCACAACAGATCTTAACCCACACACGATAGACAGGGAATAGTAAAAAATGGCAAAAAGACAGAGAAGAGACATATATTTTTGTTGCATTTGTGTCTGAGTTAATGTTGGAGTACTCGGCTCTCATCACTACATGTCGAGTGCAATGTGTATCTAATAGATCAAAAGTGATCACTTTATTACGACCTGTCGGCTCAGCCCTAAACACACAGGAATAGTAGAGAGGAAATGCAATTTTAACCATTTGTGAGATTATTAAATGTTTAAATCTGATTATAAGTTGATTAAAATTTGAGCAGACAACTTCTCTATTCTGTGCATCACATCATATCAATGACTTAATTCATTACATTAACATTCACTGAGAATATATTGCATTCATTATATAAACTTGCAATAAGGGAGCCCTCGATCTCTGTTTGATTTACAAATAGATGAGATGATTGACTGCTAAACATAAGAAGGCTTCGATAAGGGCTCTAATTTTGGTCTAAACTCGAGTGAAACGCGAAATTAATATCGAAATCAAACAACAGTTGCCTTAAGAGGAGGTATTAATAGTTGTGTGACATTCACAAGTCGTTCATCATTTTCGACACAAATGTTAATCACAAACTCTTGAATGCTGTCGACTAAAGCAAAGAAGTATTGAAAAGCATTCGTCACGAATGGAGTGATGGCCTATTGATGCCTCGACTATGCCCTTAACCATCGCTTTTCAATTAGTTTCAAACATCAGACGAATACCGAAATCACTATTTTCTAAATTTATATCAAAACGGATTAATTTTGTCACAAAAACATCAACAAAACTAAAAGTCTAGAAAATGATTCAATCTATTTGTCTTTTTTCGTTACTTAAAACGTGAGTTCAAAGTAAATGGCATTTATTTGAATTTCTGATTCATTTACTTTTAAATTTTTATATGATTTTTATTGACAAAAGTTAAGATTAACGACAATGTCGTGGAGTCTGTCGTTAAGAATGAAGAATTCAATTAGAGTTAAACGAAATCTAATATCTTGATTATAACAAATGGTTTTTTATGAATATTTTCGATTAAATACTCCAACAAAAGGGGTGCCACTAATGGTTTGCTTATCACATAACTCGCATAACACTACAATAGTTGAGACAAGTTTTCTTTGCTCTCAGTTTGTGCCTTAAGTGTGAGTTCTGAAGAAATTACTTAAGAATAATACCCAAAGTATATACAAATGACATTCAATGAACAGATTTTCACATTTTATTTGAAATTAAAATTATTTCTGTTTTCGATGAGTTATTTGAAATGAGATTTACTTTTATTGAATTCTTGTAATGAAAGAATCGAAAGAATTTTCACATTATTGCCGACAAATCCGTTGATATTATACAAAATGAATGGAAAATGATTTGTCGCTAAGGATCTGGAATCCAAAAGAGTAGGAAAGATGTGAGATATGCAGGATCCTCACCCTTAACCATGTTTTATTTATCAATCCTATTAGATCCATAACAATATAAGGATCTAACATAAGATAGTTTATTTCTATTTACACATTTTTGTTTTCACATTTTTTGCTGAAATCTGGTTAAATTGGGAAAGCAGTCAATGCTTTCAACGCGTTTTGTGTTATTTGAGAGGAATTTCACCAATTCTTGCCTTCTTTTCAGATGTTTACATATTTTAGGGGTTTAAAACTTGTAGATCTTGCTTATCATTGGTATGCAATACATCATTTACTCGACTTAATACTCTTGGTATCATTGTTCACAAATAGAGAGACTCTAACAAACAGCTTAATAATAATGGGAACTGAAATGACAAGAAAAGAGTTGTTTGGCACTCACTTTGTATGAAAGGCTTCTTCCTCTTCGAAGAGATCTTCGTCAGCGTCCTCCACATCTGATGCCTTCTCAGGGAGCATCATAGCAACCGTGTCGTGATGCCACACTGAAAAATTAACCAGCATATTCTTAGTCATTAGTTTTATACATTAAATTTAATAATATATTTTGTTTTTGTGTTGTATGAGCAGTCAATGCTCCCATAAATCACTGCGCATCAAAAACAATCTAGTGTAAAATGGTGTTGGAGTGGATGTATTACATAATCAAATACAGATAGAAAGTGACGACAGAATTAGTCATCATTTAAATGATTCATTTAAACCCAAATAATAAAGAGAAGCTTTTATTCGCTTCGATAATAACTATTGATGCAAATAACCGCACAGAATATGCAAAAACATTTGCTATATGTTTATTACCAAAGAGAGAGAGAGAGAGACGAGAGACGAGAGGGAGAGAGAGAGAGAGAGAGAGAGAGAGAGAGAGAGAGAGAGAGAGAATGGCAGTGCGAAGTAATTAGCATAAATTAAAGACCTAATATTCTGATCAATATTGAGAGCCGTCGGCACCAATTTCTCATAAAACTAATATTATTTCCAAAGAATAGGACTCTCCCATTTGCATGACTGTCCCCTCAAGGATTTACAACGGTCTGCATACGGGAGGACCTATTATGAACTGATAATCTTTTATGCACCCAAACATACAATTTGCTGCACTGTTTGCAAACTCTCCATATATTGGAATTGGAGTCTCTCCTCGTAATACCGAAAATGGTTTCGATTTTAACTCCTGGTTTGAATCGATTCAAAAATTTATGCATCTTTTATGTGCAAAAAATAGTTGCAGTAAATCGTTGGTCGAAAAGCATATAATTTATGGCTAATAAAGATTCAATACTTTTAATCAGTTTATGCTTTGAAGTCTATAACAGAAGAGTAGAGGAAATGAGAAATAGCTATGGAATCGGATTTTTATTGGTGTCGAGTCATCTCTATTCAGACTCTCATCTGTAATAACGTTATTAGAGCCGAACACAAGTGACGCCTAACACACACACAATATCACAATTTTTGCACACATTTGAGTGACTCATTCGGCAATTACTGCCTTTGGATCAAACATTAATACAAGTCTCGATAGGGCCACGACTGGACCAAAATAATAACTTTGTATTAAACTCATGACGAGTCACTCTCTGACGGACGGGAAGAAAAGGTTCACATAATAATGAGAGTCAACTTATTATTGGAAGGACCAAAAGCGTTATCAATTGGTGTCTGTCCTCCAATGTTATGCTCGGCTGAGTCCCAATCACTAATATCTTCGTTCAATGTTATTCTCATTTCTCCTTATTATAGAAATAGTTGGGGTTTTGTTAACTATTTATCACTAATTCAAAAAAGGATGCTTTGAATTCTCTCTCTCTCTCTCTCTCTCTCCCTCTCTCTCTCTCTCTCTCTCTCTCGCCATGAGTTGATT
>JAQIWF010002064.1:0-10016 GCA_034694965.1 Ceratozetes gracilis
AAACTCTTCAGTCTAAAAGTGGCTCAAAAGTGAAAGTTAAGGAATAGATTATAATAACGTTTATTCTAAGTCTTTGTTCGCCAATTCATAGTTTGCTAAAGTCTTCAGTTATTTAGATTAGAAGTTTGTATTCCTAAAAGTGATGTCACAATTCCTGTCATTTTTATTACTGTCAGCCACTCTTGTGATGGCAAATGACTCGACCTCTATTAGGACGACTCCAAAACCAGGGGGTATACAACAAGTCCACTGATTTCATAATTTTATGACTAATTGTCTCTAAACAGGATCTGGTGTTTGGTTCCGAATAGTGACTGCAATGATGACAATATTGTTGTTAATCCCATTATTTATCTCAATTGTGTACTTCATTTATGCATATATTAGTGATTTCATCATAAGAGCAACGACTCAACGATCAGATCCAAGTCAAGACCCAAGACTTGAATCTTAATTAGACCCAAATATGATCCAAAAGACACCACTTTTATAGAAATCCAAATTTTCATTACTTTTCATTTGAAATCTAATTTAAATTTACGATAAATATTCAAAAACAGAATAAATAAAAATTTTACAAAAACTAATCGATGAGTATATAGAAAAAAAGGCTGAATGACTAAAACATGGATGACCAAGGTGGATGATTCTAGTAAAAATATCTTGACAAATTTTAACATTATATCTATGGAAAAGTGCAAGGTATTTCAAGGTTTTTAATTGCTATTGGGTATTTTGTCATATGGATAAAATTGGGGTAACTTGCCAATCCCTGGACTAACAGGACATAAAAATCGATGACTTGTGATAATATGTGGTCGACAAAGAAAAGCAGTCCCATTGAGAAAACAGGGAAATGTTTGGTCCCATTAATTCAGAGACAACTATCTGACAGAAAGTTATTTATAATCTAATTCTGAGTCGCGATCTATAATTTCGCTTTCATTTCATTTCCGTGTTTTATCGTTTCGATAGTTTTGTTGTTTGCTTGGAGTCGAAGTCAACGAAAATTATGAAAGCAATTAAAAGACAATTAATTGCCATTTAATGCCTCTGACTATGAATTAGCTCTCATTTAGTAACAACTCTATTGATTATAAGTAGATCTGAATTAAATTACTCTCAATTCAGTTCTAAACCATTTCTTCCTTAAAATTTTGAAATCAAAAGTTTATTTCACATCAAAACATGACAACAAACGTGTTTTTAGGATAATTAGTTAAATTCATTTGAATTAATCTTGAATTAAATGAAGTTCACGAATAGGTACTCAAAACTTATGAAATTTTTGGAGCATTTTTCCAAAATCACGAATTTTGTTGAAATATTGTATTTTCTTGTTTTTCAATAAATTACTACAATATAAATAAGTTAATGAATATTGAATTGAGAATAAATTGTTCAAAAATCTCACGTATTATCGAAATGGACTTAAAAATTAAACTCAATTCAAGTGTTAATTCTTAAGAGGATTAGTAAACTCTCGTGAATTTTAACTAATTATTTAAATGTTTATTAAAATCATTGCATTAATAGTCCTTGAGATATAATTCCCACAGTTTTTCTCAGCAAAACTTGTTAAACATGTTCAATTTTCCAATATTTGAATAAGATTATCAAATTGCTCAATTACAATTTGTCGATAAACTAATCCGAATAAATTGAAAAAATTAACAAAATATTTTAATTAAGGAAAAAGAAACTAAAGAACCATTAATTTTGTACTTAAATTAACACTAATTTACATTTTTATAACAAATGAAATGATTTTCGATTTATTATGAAATGTTTACAATATTTATAAATGTATTAAACATTTGAATGACTACTTGTTGTCAATCAATTCAACAAATGTTTCACTCGAATAGACGTATAAAACATTTTAACTGATATTTAAATGATACAAAAGTATTAAAAATAATACTTTATTTGAAAATATAATAATTTAAAATATTTTCCTAATGGCTGCGAGTATTCCGTTCCACGTTTCCTGTGCTGTGGGCAGAATCTGATCCACGGGTAATAAGAAGCCATGCGTTCCCTTATCTCTCAATTCACATAAATAAGTGTTAGTTATGCCTAATTTGGTATATATCCAGTCCATCATAAATCCAGAGCCGACATATAGTGATGTACTCAAAGGTCCGATTTGGTACTGAACACCATTGGTGTTGAAGACGGCGTTCTGGATATCTCTGAGAACATCCATATGTTGGCTGTAGTGAGCCGTTGATGTCTTCTTGTAGGCATAAGGACAGGCCCACAATTGGTTGAATGAGTGGAGAGAAATGGCCAGTTTTATCCTGTTTTTAAATCTATAAAGTAGATCACTGACGGCACGAACTTCTGGCTCAGAGAAAGGTGAGGGCCCCTCATACAGGAAAGAACAGGGATTAGCAGAACCACCTTCACCTCCAAAATTGATGTCATAGTTTCGATTGAGGTCAACACCATTGCAACGGTCAGGCATTTCACTAACTGAAAATTGGCTCTTAGTGTAGGGCCGGCGGTTTTTGCGCCAAAGCCTATCTGTATTCCAAGTGTATTCATATCCGTCCACATTAATGACCGGAACTATTATGAAGTTCTGCTGGATATTACTCTGTAGTATGTTGTCGATGACAAATAGAGCGGTGGCCGGTGTTATCCATTCCCTGGCGTGAGTGCACGCGTCTATCCATATGAAGTCAGGATTGGAAGGATTATTCTGGATCTGCACCGCTTTTATGCTGCGCCCTTCATGACTGACCCCTATGTCAAAGACGCTAGCCTGGGGCAATTTACTAATTTCAGACAAATATCTATTTATTTGACTTAATGGATGATATCTGTCCAATGAAAAGGATGGCACGATAGCAGACATTCGTCCCCCAATCGCATGCACTTGACTCGAGTCTCTCTGATTGTCTGCAGTGTTGAGCCATGACTGCAGGTTATCTGTGATGAAAGAGGCTCTTCCCGGCCATCGAGTGCTCCGCACTTTACGGACATGACTGGGATTTATGCGTACGGAAACATACGAAGAGTTTTTATCTGAGGTGTCGCTCCACAAGATTTCGTACTACCAGTGGATATAAAAATTCATATAATTTGAGCAAAAGTTCAAAAATTCATTCAAGTCTTGCGACGAATTGAAAAAATCTAATCATATCTTAGGTCTCACCTGATCTTCATCTCCACTGATCTCATTTGGATCTCCTTTCAAGAGGTGTAAGTCTTCGTGACGTAGTCTTATGATAGCATGACTTACAATAAAAGAGAAAATATTTTAACAAAACTCTTTCCTCAAAAACTATTTCTAATGAATTCAAAGCAGTAAATAATGCGATAAAAGATCGCAATCTTTATGAAACACTTTCTTCACATTAAAATTGTTGAATAAATTACTGAATTTAAAGCAAAGACTAATTAAAGGATATTTTCTGCAATTCATTGATGTTATGAACAATTGTTTCATTGAATACAATGAATACAAAAAAGTATGAATTTATTTCACGATTTGCTGAATAATCACAAAAAATAATTAACTCAAAAGAAAATCAATTATTGAAAAAATTAATTGAATTTATGACTCAATTAACCAAATTTTCGGTCATTTATTGGATCAAAACAAATCAAAACTTAATAATATCTCAGAAATCACTCCAATTTCTAGTTATTTCTGACAAAAATCTTGATATAAACGAGGAAAATATATGACAAACGATTCTAAAACTCGATTATAAAAAGAAAATCCCAAAAAGAAAAGAAAGAAAGTATTAAAAAAAATAAATAAAACTTTAAGTACAGTAATAGAAGGCTTAAATCCAAAGTCAAAACTCCATCAGTAAAAAAAGAAAGGCTTTTCTAAAACCTTAGGAAAAGGTGTTTAAAAATCAATAACAACCAAATTGTAAGCCATCTATAAATAATTGAACCGAACTTATGATGTTTCCAAAAATAATTGTTATTAAAAGCATATAATTAAAACTTTAAAACGTTTTTTAATATCAAAGGCAGTGGAAAATAGATTATTTAAATAATTTAATGGCTCTTAAGTAGAGCCATATTCGAAGAGATTAACAAGCTAAAAAAAGTTTTGAAATACTTACTCAGAATAATTTTTAGGACTGAGAGCTGTTGCAGAACTGCATACGAATAACAGCAGCAAAGTTTCAACACTAATGGCAGTGAAAACGAATCTAATATTCATTCGGAGGCTATAAAAAGTCAATCGATTGATCCAAAAGTTATTTTAAAAGTTGTTTTCTTCGGACAAAAATTAATAAATATGTTGTGGAGTGAGTTCGGCGGCGAACATAACGCTGGACCCACTGTTCCGAATGGTTAAGACCAGTGCAGAGCAAAAGGTTCACTGACAGTGAAAATGTAGGTTATCTTTCCATTAAGTAGCTCTCACTTGGATTTTTCATCCGACTCATTGATTGGCGTAAAGTGACAGTGAAATTATGATTACTATCCACACACTTACACAGCTTTGGCACAAACACACACTGCGCCCAAACACCCCGGGCTTTGATTCTCTACAAATCCTTAAATTAATAATTGCTTTTCTATTTTCCAAAGAATATTCAAATCAATAGAAAGTTATAATAATTTGTGTGAAGCGCTCGCTTTAAGAGTTGTACTTATGGTCTGTTGTCTACGCTTTGCCTTACATTTATATACCGTACTATAGTCTAAATTATGACTTTTCATTGTTTGTCCCACTTTTGCAAAGTCTGGTTCTGTTCAATACATCCCTTGCGTTGTGTTTCTGCCAAAACCTATTCGACATCAGTTTAAAGTACAGTTATTCTCAAATGAATTTCATTTACCGTTTTATTAATTTCTCATACCTTTACCGCCTTATTTGGCTCAACACAGGCCTCTATCGTATGTCATATTACAATACAGTTTTAATAAATCAATATTATATAGATGACCAAGGTAACAATATGAAAGATCTTGAAGATATCTAAATACTGTAACTTTAATTTATATTTTCCTGGATTATTCTAAGACCACAGTCTAGTAGAGAACAAAAACTTAAACTAGAAAATTTAGAGGAAAGTTATACTCATGTTAACTTGTGATCATTTACTCAAATTAAAAGAATAATTCACTTGTAATTTAGAATTACCGTTCGAAGGACGTGTATCCAAAACTCCTGACTCAAGGTTGTCTCATATAAAAATAATTGTGAAATTTTTGACACTAATTTTTGAATTTCTTAAATTTACACATATCTTATGCTCTCTTTTAATTTAATTATAATTATTTTAAAATAAAATTAAGAATATCTTGCAATTGACGTAACTTATCAATAATTGATCCTGGTCATCAACTTGGCATATCAAGGCCCAAGAATTGACGTGTGGGTGAATCCTGTACTGTATTTGATTCTTTGAAATCTTTACTGCTTTCGTAGAATGAATATTAATACCCCGACTCATTGAAATTCAAAACTTGGTATACATTTTGGTTTTAATGGATTACCAAAATCAGATTCAGACATAAAATCAGAATAAGTTAGTCGTCAGAAAAACAGTTTATTGGATCAATAAAACACTTTTTAATGCAATCCGGTTTGTTTTACACAAATATAAAAATTCAATTTGACCATGCTCTTTTCTTGGTATGCTAATTTACAATGAGAAAATAACAAAGAATTAATTTCAGACTTTAAATTCATTGATTTCTTTTGGTATTTGATTGCAATTTATTATAGTCTAAAATTTTTTTAAAAATTATGAATATTTTTATTTAATCACATCTTTTGTCTGGAATTCAATGAATTTTTATCTTTTAATTGAATACAAAATACTGAGACTCTTGTCTTTGAACTGAATCTGGTTAGGGGTGGGAACAAAGACTCAATTCTATTGATGTTTGGATTAAAATTGTATTAAACACTAAATTCAGGGCCGAATCACACGTTTTGCAGAAATATCTAAAGGATTGAGACATAAATCAGATAATTGATAAAATTAATTAATAAAAATTAGGCAATGATTCGAACGGGAAATAATTATCACATTAATTGTACTATCAGTTGATTAATGATTAGAAAATGAGTAAATTACATATTAGTGATACAATTCAATAAATAATACACATAGTTAATAATGGTTAACATGGTTATTTATAAGAATGAAAAATATTCCGGAAAAAAATGTCTAAGAGCTAGATATTAAATTGGCATTGGCTAAATTAAGTTCAAAAAGTTAATAGAAGTCCTAATATGGTAAAAATTGATATCCCTTGGTTATCCCTTTCTAAAAATGTATCAAATATTTATAAAATGAAAAATTCTTTATTATAAAGTCTAGAGGGAAGGTAGGGATCATCTTAGAGATCATACAGAATACCATTTGTATCCATGACAATAGCAAAAATCAAAAGAAAAGATAAAAAGAGCAAAATTTGATGAATTCAACAAAACTTGCAATAGTTTTGTGCTCAGAATTTAATACTGAATTGAGTTTATTGGGAATAGAGTTCATCATTTTAGGAAATGTGCCTTGCTTACTGATAAACTACAAAGAAAAATGGATTATCTGAACTATTTATTTTATTTTTTGATAATTATCACAACAATATACGTTTATTTCAAATAATGAACTTGATAATGTATTGTTTGAGAATAAATGAATTGCTTATGAACTGAGAGAATGGCGACCAACTGACCCGAACCTGTTTTGATTGAAATCAAAATCGATAAAAAGGTAATCGAGTGAAACGATTGTTGAGATAAGACTCTTATATATCATAAGAGTCCCGATTCGTGTTCACAGGAATTATGAGCTCTATATTCACTTCAAACCTATTCCCGAATCAATTAATTTAGTGTTAATTCAATACTTTTATTCAATATTTGAACTCTTCTATCAAAACTAACAATTATATTACAATCCTTTTCAAAAACATAGCAATAAGTTTTGCAAGTTTATAGTCATTGAATAGCGGATCAAATTATGCCTCAAATCATTTATTCAGTCATAAAAAAGTAATTTTATTATTCAGACTTTTTCCATGAAAATAATATCAGGTTCCAATTACATATCTATGATTGATCGCAATTTGTTCTACCTTGATTATAAATGCCTTGAATCAATCTGTTTAATCAAAATGGTCTTAAACCAGAAAAAATGTTTCAAAAGTTCTCTCATCTGATAAAAGTTTTATCAATTGATACCTACAGTCAAATGACGACAGCCGTAACTGTAAAATGAGCAAATTTTAAATGAGCATGGTGGTGAGGAAATTCTAAACACGTCAAATTGACACTAAAAGAATCTCAATTCAAAAAGTCATGAAATAAATATCAAATGACATCATTATTACACGAAATCCTGGATTTATGACAAAGCTTTAGAAAAATAGCCGAATATTTATAAACATTGAATGAATAAAATGATTCAAAAACCAAAAAATTTCTGAACAGTTATATAGATGTGAGTTAACGCACGAAATGAATAAATGTTTCGTAAGTATTGAAAGTTATTTGAAAAGGCATTTAATTGAAAAGTTATTGCTGTGCCTGAACTGGTCGGTCGCTCCCATACCGGTATCAAATGTTTGTCTCATTTGTGGCGTCCAATTATATCAGAGATAGAGAACTAACAAATCGGAAAACCAGTTATAAGAGCTTTTTTGTGACAAACAAATGTTCAAAATGTATGAATAATATTCCTGCTAAATATATAGCCAATAGTCAGAGACGAACAGTAACTTCCAGGATATCCAAACAGGATTAGAGTTTTCTAGGTATTCACAAATAAAATGATAGTTTCATAATCTGTGGGATTGAATCAGGGCTACAATTTGGGTGTGTTTTTGTATAGCAAAGAGTGGGAATCATTCGACCGGTGAATCTATTGGCCATCTCTGATAAACATGGAAATAGTAAACTTGAAGAGAAAAGAGTGGACCGAACCCTCACGTAAAACATGATTTCCATGGATTACGTCATACATAGAGAGTCTAAATGTGAAGAAAAATAGTGTTTTTCTTCGGCAGAGTTCGTGTCCAACCTTCACCTCAATAGGAATGTGTAGTAAAAGCCTATTATGAAAGGCTTTCATTCAATTTTGATTTAATGTGATTATCACTAAAATATTAAATTTATAACACTTTCAGCAAAAGAAAGACAAAATAAAACTAATTTTGTGTTTATATTCAGAATATATATTTGGATAACAAACTAAAAAAGTGTTCATTTGTTGAGTAAAGTGTTTGAAAATCTTCGCCAACGCCTTACAGTTTGAGTTAAGATCACGTCTTGAAGACGTAGTCATTCCTTATTCTTCATATTTTGTGAACTCAAAACACATTTTGTTTATATTGTTTTCGCAGTATTTAAACCAAAAGTTAATTTTAACTCATTTCTAAGTATTGCCTCAAAAGTCACTCATTTATCAGTTTTTATAGTTGTGTTTAAACCAAGTTTTACACAAAACTAAATAATTTGCAAAAAGTGTTAATAATTTAGTTCTTAATCGTGTTATAAGTGATGGCGGAGTCGATAATAGAGTACATAAATCTTATTTTCAAAATCTTGAGATATACTCTCATTGCTCTCAACTCTATTGTTATTCTGTTTGCTCTGTATTTCATCGTTTCTGGCAATGGGTTGGGAGGAGAGCGGCTCAAAATGCATACCGCAGTTCGCGTCGTCTATTGTCTTCTTGTGATCGGTGTGGCCGTCGTTGGAATAGTCGGTGCCATTTGGTGGGGAAAGAAGACAAAAGTTCACGTCAACATTATTTTGGGTTATGTGGGCTCAGGACTGGTCCTTATGGTTATCGGCATAATATTGGCCGCTATTTACGTCCGCAATATGAGTGGCGCCGACATAACCTTCACTGTATTCACAGTCCTATTAAGCTTTTTGATCGTCAACTCATCCCTTGGTTTCGCCTATTCTATCAAAAAGACAAAAGTCTTGAGACAACTGAATGTCGTAACCGCTTAAGACGTGGAAAGTCTTGACATTTGTTTTCAAGGCTTTGCCGGAAACAGTATTTTAGTATTTGTTTTATGAAAACTTTTATCCCTCCGTCTCTTTACAATCATTTTATTTGATTTCTAATCATTTTTACTCATTATTATCGGTTCATGTCTTTGAAGGCATAAAATAAACATAAAATCAAAGTTTTGGGAAAATTAGTGCCAATTAATTTTATAAGGGGACAAAAGGCACTACATTTGAATGACATACTTATGATGGCCGTTAATATTTTATTTTCAATAGGACTCAATCAAAATCAAAATAACTGTCCCGCAATGAAACCAACAAATTCGAGATTAGATTAGTTTTGAACAAACGAAATATTATACACTAATGGCCCGTTTTTAGCAACTGTTTAACTATTTAACAAGCTTAATTATGTTATTACCAATCATATTATCTGTTTGGTTACAAAGTTATTGATTTACCCAGTTTCATTTGGAACGATGTTAAATGAACCTTATTATTTAAAATTGTTGTTATTAAATATGATTGGTAATACGGTTGGATTGCTGCTTATAACGAGTCTCTACTGTATTATTGTAATGCTATTAAAAATGTGAGCAAAAAAGTAACACATAATTTAAAACAATTTCACTCTATAACTTTTAGTCTAGCTATTCTAAACTGAACCTAAATTTAAGTATTACACGAATGTAAACAAACACTTTTGCTACTCGGATAAGAATCTAATTATATATTTGAGAAAATGCTAATTCAATAAACATCTTAACGATAATGTGATGATACAGAAGTTTTAGCACAGAATCTAATGTCGATCAACATTACTTTGATCTGATATCTATTATTATTTCATAAAATGAGAGCTATTTTCTAATATTTTCCAATGAATTTACATTTAGTGTCATATCTATTGAAGTCTTGTTATAAACAATTTATATACCCTAAAAGAGTCATATATTTTTGGTGTAATTTTTAAGTTAAATATATTTTAATTACATATTATTTGCTAATTTTTTTTAAACGAATAGTTATTATTATTAAAAAGCTTTCTTTAATCCAG
>JAQIWF010002065.1:0-10012 GCA_034694965.1 Ceratozetes gracilis
GTGTATGTGTGTGTGTGTGTGTGTATGTGTGTGTGTGTGTGTTTGGTTGGTTAAGTCCTGTACTTAACTGAACTTAATTCTGATTCTCACGAATACATAAAATATAATATTCATATCATTTGTAATATTTTCTATTCTCTAATAAATTAAAGCTTTGAAAGTATAAAAACTTATTCTCAAAATTGTATGCATCGGTCGGTCAGCAAAGCGTTTGATTTATTCTGAAATAAAATCATTAATCAATTGAAATAATACTTTATAATCAATGAATTAACAATTTTTCTCTATTTTTCTCTGAGTTAATAGTTATTTCATTTCTCATAAAATTGAAATTTTAGTTCACTTTTTCAAAGGTATAATTTATTCGGGTTTTCAATGAAAAATTAAGTCAGAAAAAAGATTTGATTCAATTTATATTTGGCTGAATTTTCACTATAAATTCAGGTATAAAGGATTCAATTTATTGTTTGCAACTCATTTTGGATTCCCGACGCCTACCTATTCTTGAGGCGGTGTCTCCCATCGATAGAAGTGGTTATTGCTTTTGACTGACATTATGTTTGATTAAGTGCTGATTCAAATCATTGATTATTTGTATAAATCATGATTTAATTAAAAATTATTTGTATTAAAACTTAAATGAATTTTGACTCAAGAAAGTTCTCACTGTGTGTTTCAAAAAGGGAGCAGTGCACTTTTATTCATCATTAATTGATAGATTACCATAGTAAATGAATTGGTGATAATAATTATATTTTCACCACACTTTTAAATAGTTGTGATAATTAGAAAATGTTGGGACGAAATATAAGCAAAATGTCATTAACTGAATAAAATGGAAATAAATCAAAGGCTCAGATATTATGTAAACCATTAACTGACAGAAAAGTCAAAGCTTTTAATGGAATTCTTCATAAAATGCAAATCAGTTTAAATTAAGGCAAAGAAATACAATTTCTTTCTCCAAATACAAAGCAATGTCTTTATGTGAAAACAATGTCTTTAATTGTGATTTCAAATTGGTTTACAAATGTATTTGAGGCACGTTTTTCAGTCCTACCATTAGAGCTGATTTGCATTTCTTCGATCTCACTTTGATCTCATCTATTGTCTCATCAGATCTCATGCCTTCAGATCAGGCGCAAAGTTGACGGTCCCTCCCATTTCACTCTAACCCATAATTATCTGGTGTTCAGAGGAAAACAAAAATTTAAGATTAATTAAATGTATTAAAATTAATTGCATTAATATTATTCATTTTAGACGGCATTGGTTTGAATATTCAAATATCGACTTAAATAACTTGTGATGTTTTGCAAACAAATTAAACGTTTAGTGAAATCATATTAATTCGACTCAAAATATAAATAATAATAAATTGCAAGAATACTTCAGTTGAGAATAAAAGCAAAAACATATCTAAAATTAAGTGACTTTTGATTCTCTTTGCAAACGACCGAAACTAACTGTCTTTAAATGATTAGGAATAGAATTGCAAACGAGTTTTCAAAGGAAATCTTAATGACAATCAGATGATGATATTTTGTATTACAATTAAGCCGAAGAAGAAATGTTTTCTATTGTTTCGGTAAAAAAATCAAAAAATGATTTGCAAATAATTTAACTCTTTTTTCTCAACTTTTTTTACATTAAAAGTATTGAAAAAAATTAAAAAAAAGAGGGGCGGAGAGGAAAGAATCAAAGTATATGATAGGGCTCTGGAGTAGTGGAGACACAATACTAGTTCTGATGATAATGATTATGATTCTCAAACTCTTTCGGATTATTTGGGACTTAAATAATCGACAATACCTTCGACTCAACGATTTTGCACTCAAATGACTGAATTTAAATCTAAATCGAATGGTATTCACAAATTGTACCCAAATTATGGACAGTATATTAGACACCCTATGTTTCATAAAGTGTTCATAGGATCATTAACACTACCTAGTTTCATTCACTCTCATTTGACTTTTCGTGCACCAATTCATAGCTCAGATGATCAAAAGATGACATTCCTTAATAAATGATTTTTGTTGGGAGAAAAGAAAAATTCATTAAATTTGATTCAATCCTTATATTGAATGGTTTTAATCAAATGGAGAATATCTTTAACTTAATCTTATTTTATGAAAATCAGAGATGAGTCCCCTTTTTGACCCAAATATTGCGCATTACATAATAGTAGGGGTCATGTATTCAAGTCGTTAGGCACAGAGCTTTTCCTAACTTAACTTAAAGGCGCCAAAGCCTCCCGTTCTTCGCCCGCGACTCCCATACAATAAGTACAAAACTCAACGTAACTCTACTTTTAATAGGAAGGTATCGCTGTTCTCTCTCTCTCTCTCTCTCTCTCTCTCTCTCTCTTCCTCCCTCTCTAAGGCTAAGGAGTTCCCCTGCAAGAGATGGTCAAATCTATTCATTGTTGACTAACGTTATAAAATGTGAATTCTTGAGCGAAATAGCAGTGTTTGAGTGTATGTCTTATGGTAGGGCTTTGGTCTGAACATAGAGTAGAGCTAATCATTTTCAATCATTACTGACAATTGGTCTCATTGATCATTCGCTCTCTTCCTCAACAGAAAGCTGTCTCTTCTTTGAGAGGGAATGCATGAAAAGGACAGACAGTGAAATGGCGAATAGATTTGACCCCTCATCTGTTGAAGCGATGAGATCGCTATCAGCGTTGATGTGATGCCATATTCGCGAAAAAGAGTGCCTTTTGTTGAATAGAAACCCAAATTTGTTCGCATAAGCGCTTAGGAAGTAATTCCACAAACATTATGGACTGACATTTCCAGAGCGGTTATTCCAAGCAATAGGAGATGCCATAAATATCTACTTTGCAAAGAGAGAGTGAGTGCCGAAACACAATAGTGTCCAAAAGCCATAAGTTATGGTCGAGAAAGAGAAATACTCTATCATTAAGTTCCACATAAAGAATATGTCTTTATATACACTTTTGTCAGACTTTATATAACTTTTCTTTTGGTTGTGTTATAACAAAATACTTTGCACTTAATTTGAATGAAAAATGCAAGACTCGACTCAATAATAACTTCACACCAATATTACGCTTATAATAGACTATAAAACTTAACATAAAGAACTCAAATATACTTTACTTTCAATTCTTGCGTTCATCCAATTGAGAGTTTGAGACACCATTTCGTGATTATCACGTTTTCATTTCAAAGAGTGCCATCAAAAGCATTAGACACTTAAGGATAGGTAAAAATTATATCTATTTATATCTTTCTTAAAATTCAATTATGAAAAAACAAATAAAATTTTGTCGCGTTTTAATCGATTTTCCTCTAATTTCATATGAATGCAAATTTATCTCATGTGTCAGAGATGCCAAAGGAAGGGGTTCAGTGTCTCTCCATATTTGCCCATTAAAATGCATAGAAATTCTGTCTCATCTAAAAAATGGTGCCATTTATGACTCAACTCCACATCTCTGTTCAGTTTTAATATGAATATTTGGTTTTAATTCTCTTCAAACGAAAAATAATTTGCAATAAAAGGCTAATTCTCTAATTATTCTCCTTTTTTAGACAGAAGTTAATGTCATAAATAATGATAAAATTATTTGTATGACAGAAACAAAAAGCATGTCTTTAGTAGAGACTAATTATAAATAGTAAATGCATTTTCTAATCGATTCAGATCTGAGTAGATATGAAAATAAGTAATTTTTGTTCTCATAAGAAATATGCAGACAATTCATACTATGATCGCATAACTAATATATTATTTTGAAAGTAAGGAAACCCAGAATTTATGTTCGCCTTTATTGGACTCGACTCTTGTATTCAGGCGTTTCAGTCAATGCTTTTGAAAAATGCAAAATTCTATGCATAAAGTCGTCTTCAAATGCTATCAAAAGTATTGCGCAAAAGTATTAGACATTAAAACAGCGGATCTCCAAAAATGTATCTATAGTTCAGTTTTGTACAAATTATCCCTTATATTCACTATTTATTTGGATAAACATCGAACTCATTCATCGTTTGGTATTATCTTTTACTCAAAGAACAAACAGAGAATTTTTTTTAATTAATTTGTCTCTCTTTATTCAACCCCTTCGACAAATAGACAGACCTCTCCATGTGTGGAGATGACAGACATTTACTCACGAGTAGAGAATAGGCATAAAATCTGGCAATGATTTGATTCACCATTTTTTAGATAATGATTTTGGATCAACATCTCTGTGAAAGACTATTTTATCGATAAAGGGTTCATATTTTAATCAATTCAAGCATTAATTTCTGAATATTTTAGCCGATATAATGAAATGTCAATTATAGTCAGATATATTAAAAAACTTAAGAGAAACAGAGAAAACATTCCAATTAATTATCGGAAATTTTAAAAAGAGTTTGAATAATATTAAGAGAAAAATATCAGAATAGTATTCCTCTTCTATATGTTTATAATAAAAGAAACCTATTTTAATGTAAAAGTTGATGAACTCAGTGTTAATATTCACTCGACAGACAATAGCAGGTATTGTATATTTGGCACAAAGTGTCTGAAAACTAAACCCAAAGTAAATGATCAATAGTCGAGTATATCATCAGAGATATGGCTGTGATGTCCACCAATTGCTTTGAAGGGAAGTATTGGGTGTGACTTCCTTTTTAGAATTAATAGTAGGTATGTGTTCACCAATACTTTCACTTCCGTTAACAACTCAAGCATTTCCAGAAAGTATTTAAAAAAAACCAAAAATAAAAAAAACCAAAACTACTCTATTAGTGATTATCGACGATATTTTTGCTCAATTTTTTCATCTCATATGAGTGTTGACTTCCTTGTGATAATTGTTAGAAACATTTGTGAATTAGTTGTAAATTTCACGCAAAATGTGTTTTGGGAAACAAATCCTAATTTTCCCGAAAAGACGCTTTCGTGCAGTCTTTCAAATTATAATCTAATTAACTGTTTATTTTGAGACTCGCACTGAGTTTTCAAAGCCCTGTCAATCATCCAATTATTTTCAAAGTCAATGTCAAACAGACAGAGATCTTAAATATTACCCCAATTTTTAATATTTCTGTTATGATAACACATTAGAGTCTAATTTTCATATAAATTGAATTTTATTTTTTACTCACATTTAAATAACAGCAAAATATTCAAATTTTTAAATGAATATAAAAATTAAGAATTTCACTCAAAATAAGAAAAAGAATGCATTGGAAAACAACAAAAATCGGTTAAAATTTATACCTTTTTAGCAAAATATTTAATGATTTATAAAATCGATAAAAATATATAAAATTTTATGATTTGTTGTAAAATCTGTAGAAATTGAATTGAAAGAAATGATTAGCGATTCCGTTATCGAACGCCTAAATGCAGATAAATTGTTGTGAAGTAATGATATCACGAATTGAAGACCAGGTGTTTGGCAAAGTTGTGTTCATTCGCCTAATTGTTTCCACCGCTTCAATGAATCGCAAATTTTTGCCATTTTTTTACTTATAGCTTTCGATTACCTTATCTCAGGGATGTTCAAGGGGTCCTAACCAAAATACCATGGCATTTAAAAATAAATGTGACTGTGCTGAAAATTGTGAGACAATTTGGTGATAAACGCTGACCCTGACTAAAATGTTTGCTATATTCCTTCTAAGAATTTGACCACAAATTTTATTAATTTATTCGTTCCCCCCTTAAATTTGGATACATTGCGCATCTTTGCTCACTCCCTGGTGTTATGCATAACTCATATCTAAACGTTTTGATATTTTGGAAGTACCAGAAAAGTGGGCCAAAAGTGGGTCATTAAATAATTAGACATAACTCCGATGTTTTTAACTTAGGATAGTAGTCATGCCTCTCGATTGTAGACAATTAATCTCTGGTGTATTCTACAAATGCTGTCTCAATAGAGAGCATAATAACAGTGGACGTCCACTGCTTTTATTAGTGGTCCCAACACTTAATATAATATTTGCGGTTTTGTTTAAAACCAAAAGTCAGGCCATTATTAAAGACTGTGAAAACCATTTTTCAATAAATTCGACAAATTGTTATTAATTGTCATTTTGTTATTGATTTCATTAGTCTACTAACAAAATAAACAAAAATTATATCTCATTAATATTTAAATAAATTGAATATTTTAATTGAAAATGAGGTCATTTTAGAAGAAAAAGGTTTTGGCTTACAGAATATAACTGAGCTGGGCAAAATTGTGTATAATACAATTCATATTGTATTATAGTTTGAATTTCATACTTGTATTTTATGTTTGCAAATATTGAGAATTGAAGGGGTCTTTGATAATGAAAAGGACTGAAATTCAAGGCCGATGTCAATGAATTGACCGGAAATTCACTTCTTTATCAAATTGAATGTTTAGGGAGTATTGACAAAGCGATTGAATGCTATGCACTCCATCCTCACTCCATCGGTAAAGTGTTGGAAATCACAGTTCAAATCATTTAATACATAACACAACGGGTTATATAAGGAATGAAAGAGTGATTCAATTCATAATTTTGTTGAAGAGTTGAAACCAACGGCTAATGCCTTTGAAGGCAACGGTTTTCGTTTGGTTTTTATTTCCGCTAAAAACATGAGTTTTAAAAAGTGGAGAATATTTCCTATTGTGAGAGAAATGTCTTTTTATTCAGTGCTTCCAAATTCGCGAATGTTTTCACTCTTAGCTATTGTAGGCTAATTGCGACCGAGACCTTGGAGAGAGTGCTCTACCCTTTCCCTGAAAATTTAAAATGAGGGTCAGGCTTATGAGAGGTGAGGCAGAGCTGAGGCCTGACAACATTGTGATGCATATAATCGCGACCCAGTTTTAGTGTTACCGCACTTTTATATCAAACCAATTATGACAACTGTGAACCCGAAACAGATGCGAAGCACTGGCACTACAGATGCCAAAGCATTGGAAAGCCTCTGAGCCGAGAAAGGCATCAACGCAATGAAAGCCAGACAGCACTTCCTCCACAACCCTGTATTGCAAACATAACGTTCACTTTCATTTGGGACCACATTATCGGTGAGCAAACCTACAAAACGTATAGAAGACATACAATCGAAAGCACAGCACATATTGCAATCGAGGACCCTATCTATTCGACACTCACATCAAATCGTTCTCAGGCTCTCACTCTTCCCCCTTTCACTCACATAACACATACCATACCTATGAGACTGTGGGGATCCATCCGAACTGATCTGATTGAGAGTGAGGTAAAGCTCATACCACTATTGGTCTCTTCGATCCCTTCGTAACCAAAAAATTTTGATGGCCTACAAAGTCTCAAATTTTTGTTCACTTCATTCTTCGTTCACTTGATTCAACCAAATTATATAATACAAGTGCAGAGCGATTGGCCTACATTTCAGATCAAACTTTTTTGGTTCTCACGCTCTCTTCGATTGTGAGGTAAGGCTCAAAACCAATACTATTACTTGAGTTGATCGGAATTTAGGCGAATCTAAGATTTTACCAAAACTTAACGGTGAATATAATGTGAATTCAATCCGATGGCTATCCTAAGAATCGGTTGCTTTCTATAAAATGTATCGATTATGGGATCCCTTTCGCAAATAAAAGTGAATTTAACACTCGGTTTCATGTTTTTAACTTTCCGTTTAAGGCCTCCCAAAGAATAAATGGGTCTTTGAATTAATGAATCAGAAATTCATATTTCAGAAAACACTCAATCTTTGGATTGACTTATCCATAACTTTCTCATAGTAGGAACAGGGTTAGATTTTGATTCCGGCTCAAAGTCGCCTTATTTATTCTAAATTTTCTATAGACCTAAACTCTGATTGACATTCAATGTATGAGCAGTTTATTGACAAACGGAAATATAACGGAAAAGGGGTTTGTTTTTTGTCCACTTTAATCTCATATCAGTCTTTCAATGAATTGTGAAGTCCCCTAGGTTAAACAACGTATTGTGAAATGGTCACAAATTTTCTAAAATTTATTTCATTAAATCTCTTATATATTAACGAAAGGTTATCTTAATGACCGTTTCAAATTGAATTTAATCAGTATATATACATATATATTTTAAAAGCACTGAATAAGTGCTTTTTGTAGATTAACCAAAAGATTTTAGAATAAAAACTTGATTGAGCAAAAAAAGTTAAGGTTAATATATTTGTGAATAGATATTAAAAGGTTAAATGAGTTGTTTTGGTCAACTCTACAAAATTGAATGTTTGGCCACTCTTTGTCACTCATTCCAATGTATTTCGTTATCGATTTATGTTTTAAAGAATATAATCAGAGAAACAATTTATAATAAGAGTCAGCGAATCCTTTGCTCATTAATATTAAGTAACCGAATATATGCACATTCGGGGATCGCTATGACTACACACTTTCAGAGCCGACAGCAATGAGAGCCGAGTCGTTAATTTTCCCTCTTTTCGATTCTCATTATCTTTTAGACTAACAGAAGATTTGTAGGAATATATTTAAAAACGTTGTCAACAAAATCAATACACAACTCAACTGACAATTAGATAGAATTTAAATCTTCAGATGAATTAATTATTTTTCTCTTTAAGGAAACTCTTTTCAATTAATTTAAAGGAGTAATAGCCAAGAATCTCCACTTAAGTGATAATCTCTATTTTTGATAAAAATATGTGAAATGTTAAGTATGTCAAAATAAAAAATTGTTAGCCCTAGCTCAACAACATCAGGATATGTTTAGTCCATAGCCAGTCAAAATTTTTTGTGGGCTTAAAATTTGATGTGTTATTTGTTGATATTTGCTAGTTTATCTTATAAACTTGAGAATTCATATTCACATTTACTATTCATTTTGAATAATAATAATTTAAATAAGGAAAGTTGTGCATGATCAATGTTTAGCAGTAGTCTGATTTTCAGTCTGATTGACCCCCAATGGTTTAGTCTATAACTCCTTTAATTATTTCAGAAAATATTATCTGAATCGGTATTTCACATAATTCCAAAAACAATTTGAATTTTCTTATTAACTAGGGGATATTCTCTATAGATGATTGAATTTAGTATGTTGCTAAATCTTGTTTAGAATTTCATGTTGCATCTATCTGTATCATTTTTAGGCACTAATGGTTTTGTTTAAATTAATTATGATCAGTTTTGAAAAGAAAGTAAGATTAGGATTTGAAGGATTGCTTTACTCAATAATCTTTAAAAATCGAAATATTAATATCACAAATTCAGCTCATTTTTGATGTGAACATAATACACCTTGTTTGAGTAAGAAATTTAAGTGTGAAACTTAGTTTATTCACCTTATTCAATATCTGATAAGTATAATAAATAAAAATGAACTTGTTTTGAATATAAGCAAAATACTAATTCAATCATTTATAAAGAATATCTTCCAGTGAGCATGATCAAATTATAACACTAATTTTTTTTGTTCAATAGAGTTGAATGCATTATCGGTGATGAACCAGCAATTAAAATGAACATTCATTGCTAATTTGAATTTATTGCAGTGATAAGGAATATTAGTGCCACGTGGATATACCAATCATTTATTCTTTGAAATTAACCGATTCATGAATATATTAATTAATGATTTGTTAGAAATACATTCTGCCCCGTTTATAATCACTTTGTAAAAAACGACTAATTTAGGTGATAGTAATCGAAAATGATTATAAACGGTTACTTATTTTAAGAACTTAGTTTTTATTTTACCAAACAATAGATGATACAAATAATTTAACTTTTAGATTGACACAATTAACTGTAAATCAATTGACTAATTATAAAAATCAAATTTATAAGTTTAACTAGTACATTTGCACAATAAGTAATTAATAATAATAATAATATCACTGATTATATCAAAAGTGATATAAAGGTAAGCATTACAGCACTTATAATTTGGGGCTTTTAATATGTGGTGATAAAAGGAAGTGCTCTTAAGCTAGGTGATAATAGGCGATATAGAATGTATTTGGTTTTTCCCCTCATTATCATTTCATTGGTTATACTTTGATTGTC
>JAQIWF010002066.1:0-10008 GCA_034694965.1 Ceratozetes gracilis
TAATTCGTGGCAAAGAAAAAAATTTCAAAAATTCCAAACTATTATTGAAATGAAATTTTCAAAATTTTTTTAAATTCATTGAAATTGTTGTCAAACTATACAACGATTTTTAATTCTCAATATTTTGTAATTTATTGCACACTATATCATAAAATTGTCAAATATTTAAATAAAAGGACATCTTTTAAAACAATCCATGGAATCAATGAATACATTTTTATTCAGGAATTTCTTCTATTTAATCAATTTTTTGAATGAAGCGCTAAAATACTATCAAACAAATGGGAAACACCTCTCAAGACATGTGTTATTATTTCATCACAAACAGCCTCTGATTTCAGGGGTAAACCATAAGTAGTAACTCCTCTGTAATGCAGGACAGCCAACACATATTTATAATAAGGTGATGTCGGCTGAAGTGCTCAGCACTGATGTGTTTTACCCCTGAAATCCGATTGTCTTTCCCTGAGCTGAAGGCTATTCACAAAGTCTTAAATAGATTTTAAATTAATTGATTGAAAATTTCAATTTGAAATACATTTGATTTTGTCATTTAAACGTGAGTTGTTGTAATAGATTGTGTGCATTAATGACCATGGTCAAAATATGTCATCTATTGAGTCAAAACAATAATATTCCTAATTTGGTGCTAAAAAGTGGTGAATCGGTAATCATTGGCCGCAACAGACAGTGCCGTATCCGAGATATCAAATGCTCTCGAAGTCACTGTTCCCTCTCTTTTGATGGACAGACAGTTTCTGTCGATTATAACAAAACTAATGGAGAGGAAAGTCTATTAAACGGACAGTTTCTGACGGGACCCGGATTTCAATACAAAGTGGTGTTTGTCCACCAAAATGACGAATCAAATGATTCACAAATTAATGTCTCGAATGGACAGCAATCACGTGAGAGCTCGGGTGACAAAGAGTCCTCTTATGAAGAGTTTGTCAAACCTATTGTGAAGGAATCAAAAAGTATTAAAACATTTCTTCATTTGTTTTGTTTGTCATTAATCTGTTTTGAATGTCAGAAATGTCTTCAGAGACTGTTTGGGAAACCCTCTGTTTAGGACACGTCCATATTTGTCGATTTCAAGGCGGTGGACAAAGCAGTGGATCCATCGCTGCCTTTGATTTTGACGGCACTCTTGTGGACACAAAGTCGGGAAACAATTTTGCGGCCGATAAGAATGATTGGCGTCTATTCGATAAATCTTTGCCTAAAAGAGTGGCAAAACTCGTTGACAACGGCTTTCGTTTTGTTATTGTCTCGAATCAATTGCCAATATCTCAGGGAAGGTATAGTGTGGAAGATATTCAGCACCGATTTGAAGCAGCTCTCACTGCAATAGGAGTTCCTTGTCTTGTGATGATTGCAGCCTATGATGACATATATCGAAAGCCACGGCCGGGTTTGTGGCGACTATTGGCCGAAGAGTTTAATGATCAACAGATAGACCTGAAGAGCAGTTTCTATGTGGGCGACGCCGCCGGACGTAAAAAACAATTAAATGGAAAGTCAGACCACAGTTCAGCTGATCTCCTATTTGCGGCCAACTCTAACATACCTTTCCTAACTCCTGAGCGCTTTATCAATGATGTCAAACCTAAATGCTGGGACTCAGCGAAAACAACTTATTCTGGTCTAACAATTACTACATTCCTTCCCCAAAAAGGGGACACCACTTATATCGCCACTAAACTAAATACAAACCAACACTTCAAAGATATTAATGAATTGTTGGCTAATTATTTGGCAAAACCTCACGTTATAGTGATGTGTGGTATGTCTGCCTGTGGAAAGACATCCTTTTATTTGAATCATTTGAAGAAATTTAATTATATTCATATATCGAGGGATGAAATGAAAACAATGGAAAAATGTCTTAAAGTTTGTGAACATCATCTCAAGAGTAGTCATAACTGTGTTGTCGACAACACTAATGTCGAGCCCTCTGCCCGTAAGAAGTGGGTTGACTTATGCCACAAATACGCTGCCATTCCTATAATCTTCTACTTCGATGTAAGTGTGGAACAGGCCTTACATAACAATAAGTTCCGACGAATTATTGGCGTTAACTCTCCCGTCACTGATCTCGTGATTCGGTCCCAAAATAAGCAATTCGTTAAACCGACGACTAATGAGTTGTTCGAATCGGTGTACAAGATCAATTTTGTGCCCAAATTTACCGAAGAAGAGCACGAATTGACTTATTTTATGTATTTGTCGGAACGATAGCTAAATATATGACATTTTAATCCTTATATTGATATTCGTTTTAAGTCTTATATATACTGAAAGTTGTTTTCAATTTGTTATTAATTTCTTCGAACAAATATTGAATTATTGGAAAAGTTATGTTAAATATTATTATATTGAATGAGAAATAGTCGTCAAATGTATGAAAAGTGAAAAATATATTAAAAGTTGACTGAAGTCTAGAGTAGACGCATGTCTTGTTATTTCCACTCCAATGGACTCAATCTGTAATTAATTTCACTTTTTATTTCTCGTCTAAAAATGGATTTATTTTCTGCTTTTCTGAAGAATAGTCTGTTTTCTCGAAATGAGTGATGTATTGACTGTTGTGTGGTTTCTGTCCGATTGTTGTTTGCCATGAGTGACGTCGCCATCCAATAGGCGTTGTTCTCAGTTATATAACTGCATCGCTCAGGCTTTCAAAGGAGTCGTTACGACTTGAGGCAAATCTCCACTAAAGTCAAAAGAGTCAGAAAGAGAACCACAGCTCTGAACAAAAGCAGAATAACTCGAGTGCTATCTTCACCATAAAGTATATGCTGTGCTCTCCGAACAGCACTATTCTTGTGTTCATTCGACCACTTCTTTGTTTTGTTCTCTACTTTTGGTTTAACATTCATTTCATTTGTCGAGTATTTGAGCAAAAGTTTTACTCATTTATTCTGAAATTCTTAATTCATAAGAAAGTCTGAATCGATTGGAAGTAAAGAATATATTAATTATATTTTGCATGACTTGAGTTCTGTGTCAAAGTGTCGCCAAAAGTACTCTTCAAACAGACTTCCCTTTCACTGAATCAATAGAAAGTGTAATAATTAGCGAAATGATAGTAATAGTGACTAACTTTTTATTACTTTTGTTTGTGCTCTTTGTGTCAAATAATCTCCAGTTCTGTGTCGCCAACGAAAAGCATGAATCGGTTGACACTTACGCTGTCACCGATTCTAACACTTTGGATGTGGAGAACCCGATCCTAAAGAGTAATTACAATAATTTAAGCGACAAATTCAACAAAAGAAAAAATGAAAGAAATAGAAAATTTCGGTGAGTTTTTGGTTTTTTATTTTATGGTTGCAATTGTGAACAAGAATACTATGGAAACGATAGATGTTTTCCTCATTTATCTTTCGTCATCTCTATATAAATAATTAATTGATTTCTTCTAATCTCTTAAAACTTTTATGACTTCAATATCTTTGAGTGAAAGTCAGTTTCTGACCTATTTTTGTCTCCAAATCTGATGCAATCACTCAGTAATCAGATTATCAATTCATATGAATTGCAGATAATTGAAGAAAGACTTAGTGATTAACCAGACAATAGTATACCAAGTCTTGTGATTGTAATTGTACTTGGCACATAAAGCACCATAGAAATTAAATGACGAACTGATTTATCTTTTCACTCCCACTTACACTCACCCACCGGTCAATTGGGTAATAAATACCATTTATCAACTCAACTTAACATTTAGGTAATTCCCTTGCAAAATATATCCATGGTGATTTCTTTTTTTTTGATTAAAATGACTGTCAGACATAGCAAATTCCCTGGTGATTATTTTTAGTAACCATTCTTACATCACTTACATAACTTCTTTGATTTATTGAATGTCTTAAAATTAAATAACTATAAAAATAAGAGACTTAAAGAATTGAATGAAAAAAATTCAGAAGCTTTTTGTGGACAAAACGGTTATTATCTCTAATGGACTCATCTCTAGTCTACAAAGAAGAGGCAAAATTTCTTTGAAACTTAAATATTTGTCTTTCGTTCAATTTCTGTGCTATAATTGCGAGTCTTTACAAAAATATTTTAGTCTCGAAAAATCAATACAAAAAGAGATTGAAATGAGACTGAATTCAATCCGATTTCAATCTTTTGATGTTTTGCAATCAATTTCCAAATACATCGCGTTTATTGTCGACTAGTTTTGCTTATTTACTGCATTTAATTAAATTTGATTCTCAGAAACATCTCATATCATATAACAATCGATAGGGACTACCATTCGGCTCGAGTTCACATATATTTGGTTGAATTAAATAATTATGAAATGAAATGCTAGATTAACTAGCTTATATTCTGTTGGGACCTCTCAATTTTTGGATGTGTTCAAAACTTAAAAACAAATTCCTGCACTTTGTATGTAATCTGATATAACGGTTGGCTCGAGTCGACACTCATTCCAATCACTACATATAATTAAACATATCTTGGTCACAGTCGAGACCAGGTTATGTTAGATAATGCATTTTACCCAAATTGTGAAATGTTTGCACAATTAATAATTAATAAATTATTGGTCTCTAGTCAGGGACTCTTGTAAGTTAACTATGTGTTTATCTAATATTTTATTTCATATTTAAATAACTGTCAAAATAGATGAGTAGACAAACAAATCTGATTCTGTATTTCCTATTAAAAACCCATTTATATGTCTTCAAAATTTTAATTAAATTTTCAAATGAGAGTCTATTTTGAAAATTCTGAGAACAGAATCAATAAATTTTGAGTGAACTCGAAGATAGCTCTCAAAACTTGTGCTGATTCTATGAAATAAATCTGAAAATCAATAACTAGCTCTAAACCAACTTATTTAATATCCCAACATTAATATTCTAATTAAGAATTCAACAAACTAGTTAATTTATTTAATATACACATACAATATTTGAAGTCTTATAAAGTCTATATATTACAGAATATTCTTCTTATGAAAGAAGGAGTGATAACACCCATACATTAGCTGTACATTAATGTACATTAGCTAGAATAGATAAAAGAACCCATTTCTCAATAAATATCATTACCAGTAATTATCAAATTCTTAATTTTGGTGTTCACTGGATATAACTTCAATCGTAATTAAAATAAATTACGATTTTATAATCGTGTAAAATTTAATTGTCATTTACTCTGAAATGCTTAAACTAGATAAAATAACAAAACTATTTAAAATTATCTTATATTATGCTCTTCATCTTATTTGCTCTATTTTTTACTCTTAAAACAAACAAAATATGTAATAAATTTATAGAACCTCTTGAGTGAACTCATTTCAAAGAATTTTAATAACTTTATTCGCCAAAGGCTTCACTTTTTTTTAGTGAATTAATTGAATTTCACTTCAATTATATCTGTAATCCTTTCAGCAATTTTTAATCTCATTTTGCAAATTCATAACTATTTTTCAATTAAATAATTTAATTTATTTTTATGTAGAAAATATAAATGGATGCAAAAGGAAGTGCAAGTAATGAATGAGACGAGTGTCGAAGACGTGGAGTGCCATAGGGCTGCTGTTTGGAAGTGTGGCCATCGCTTTATAAGAGCCCATAAGTTTCTAGACTTTATTGGAAACAATGATTCATTTGAACCGAAATGTGCTCTTAGAACTGTAAGCCTAATTTTGACCAAGCTAATAATTTAGAATATGATTAATGAGCCTAATTTGCAATCTAGGCATTTTTTGTCTGCTTGAAAACGTCGAAAACGAAGTACTGTCACAAACATAAGTCCCCCCACACGGAAAAGTTTCGCAAAAGACTGGCCGACACTCTTTGGTCGACCAGAGCCTGTTTGCTAGGAGTGAAGCAGCTGTAAAAATATGTTCTTACTCATTCTATTTATATAACCATTAATTTCGTAATTATTTATCATTCGTTGTCTCGTAAAACATCGTAAGTGTAACGCATTTACTACTTAATGCATGAAATTATTTGATTGTTTCACTGATTCCTACATAAAGTGCCATAAATTGTCGTATTTTATAACTAAATCATTAATTGTTATATTCGTAAACATAATAATAAAAGTGAAGTACTTTTCCAATCATTCATATATTTTGTAAACAAGTTATTCCGTAAACTCAATGACAAATAACTATCGTTTAAATGAAATTAATTTACATTAAGTCTAGAATACAATAATAAAGATATAAATGAATGCAAATCTATGCGGAAATACAGGAATTCATTGTATTATTAAAACCATTTTTAATAATTTATAATATATGAAAATAATGCCGACATTTGTCTGTAATTTCAATGTCAGCATAAAAACACATTTTGATGATTATTTTCAGCCCTATTTGGGATTAAATAATATACTATTGATCTGAAATCTGTATTGAGATCAGATTATTAAATTCCTTTTTGTTCAAATTTATCTAGATCAAATGTTATGCTCATTCAAATAAGATTTTTCATATTCAATCAATCTTCCTTGGTCATATATATTATGAATAAATGCTTTTAAAAACTCATTGAAATCCATTTATAATTTTTGTTTTTTAAATTATTTTGAAATGAGGGGAAATTCATACAATTCTCTGTTTTTAAGCAGTCATTTGGCATTAATCTTCTCTTATTTGTTTGAATAATGCAAATGACACAAATGTACTAGAGTATAGCATGAGTATGCGCTCACAATAATGTCATACAAAATAACATTTGTTGTAAAAATCTCTGTCTTCTAATCAAATATTTTCCCAGAAAATTGAATTCAACTTAATTGAAACAAAAAAAACATTGAATTAAATTGAACTTGTACATAGTGTTTTGATGTACGAACTAATTGTATTATTTATAAAATTAGTTTCAATAAATTGAGTTTATTTTTAGCATTGAATAGAATTCATTGTCAAATGATAAAGGTTATTAACTATTCATAATTTAATATTCAAATTGAAATTAATTTAAAATTTAGTATAAGTTTAAAATCTATGTTTGGTTAGAAAAAGAAGTCTTTTAAATGAATTCTTGGTATTATTTTCAATCAATTGTATTCCGAGAAAAAGTATTTTCTTTAAAAAGATTTCAAGAATTTTAATTCGGGAATAAATCGATTGAATTCATAAATATTTGAGACATCAGTCCATTAGGACTATGAGTAATGCATAGACTTATGAAATATTTTATAGTTTTTGTCAAATTTTCATTTCAAATAAAACAAAAATATGAATAAAAAGCAGATATTTCAAAGAGGATGCAGTCGTTATGAGATATGAAATAATTTTGTTCACACAATTCAAAGCTCTTCTCTACAGAAAATGCATTTTAGATAAAACCATCTCTTTTTATGTTTAGAGCGGATAACCAGAAATACTTTGCGTAATATTAAACCAAAGACTCTTCAGTGAAGAAGAGAAAGAAAGGAAATTATAGTCAAAAGAATGAGCCCCTGCTATGCAAAGGCCACTACTGTTGAGGTTGAGGTCATTTTATTATTTAAACGGTCCTTTCGAACGGAGGACTGAACCATAAATTTTGTGTTAATTCACATTTTCTTTATATTTTTGTATTCCCGGTATGTCTTCTGTCAAATTCCAACGATTTACTGTAATTTACTGTAAATTCTTGTGTAAATGCATTCAATGGTTCCTTCGGTTTGCTTTATATAAGTTTTTTTAAACTCCAAAACTTTGGCACTAAATCTAACCATTTTCTGTACATTTTCTGTATTTCTCTCCAAATAAATGAGTTTTCCTTTAGTCTGAAAGCAATGACTTATTTATGATGTTTTGCTAATAATATTAAGTTTTATTTCCCAATAAATGCAAGGAAAGTATTATTATTTTTACATTTGTACTGAAATTCTACGAAGTAATTACTTTTCTAATTATACTTTCTAAAGACTGTCCATTTAGTTCCTTGATGATCATACTGTATCATTTTATTTGTCCTTGGATTCAAATATTATCTTATTTCAAATCAATAAATAAGGAATTTATTTGCCGGAACTTATTAAACAATTTATATTTTCGTGCCAAGTTCGTTGCCCATTTCATTCAACCTGGATAAATATAAAGCAAAGAATTGAAGACCTTGATTATTATTCATTTATTTAACGACAAAAAATATAATTGAACCTTATTTTCATGACAGACATTAACGTTGAAAACATTAAATGCTTTTTTGCAAAGAAATGTTATCTTTGGATACAATTGATTGGATGAAAATCGGGTCAAAAACAAAGTATTTTTTCATGTGATCTAATGTGGGAATAATGAGAAATCAATACATGATTTAAATAGATTTTTATCTGGAAATTCAATATAAATGGAAATCATTTCGGTTTTACATTCTTTAATGAAAAGAAATTTCCCGGAATTCATGCAAAAACTAAGCAATAATTGGCTTATTTTATGAATCGTTTAATACATTTGAATACAATTCAGAATTCATTAACATTTTCACGAATATAATGTGATCTCATATTTCATAAAAATTATATAGAATTTAGTCTATTCATAGAATTACATATAAATTCATGAATAATAGACAATCAAATGATTTGTTTTTCACTTCATTTAATTTCGTTTTTGCTAGAATACAGATTTATTGTCCATTCAATGGCTTAAAATAGCATTCAATGATAAATCAATAAATGAATGCATTTATTATATTTGAAATAATAGGTAAACCCATAGAAAGGATTATTTGTATTTTACTTCAATCATGTAATAGATTAGGGAATGTATATAAAAGGGATATTTCCTTAAATATTATGTAAAGGTTACGATCGATATCTATAAGAAGTATTGTAAGCAAACAAATTACAACTCTCTGTAATCCCATCACAGAATGAAATCACATTTCTTTTCTGCCATACATTTTCCAAGAATTTTTCGCTCCGACAACACAAGTATTATATTTATTCTGAGTTTGAGAAACTACTCAATACTTCTTCTGATATAAGTTTTATTTAGACTAAAGTCAATAATGTTCTGATTTTCACTTCACTTCTCAATTTGTGAAAGTTCACATATACCCAGGATAGGTATATATTAAATACTTTTGGTTTTTTTTAGTTTTACTGGTTTTCTGCAAATTTTGAATGGTTTTAAAATGTGAATAACTACTGGGTTTACTAGATCTATTTGACAAAAGAAAGCTATATACCCTTTGATGTCTTTCTTGAATGGACTACCTTGGATATGAAGGTTTGAATTGGGTTTATATTAACTTAAGAGAAAGTGATTTTATATAAAAGTAGAAATAATGTATTTTCTGGCTTTAATTCCTTGAATTATTTCTCTCGTTCCTTATCACCGATGACTTATCACATGAGGGCTGAGCTCTTAGCCAATGATTGTTTGGAAATAACCGATTAATACGTCTGTCAACAGACTATAAACACTGATATTTTCGATGACTAAGTCGTCCTTCAAAAGACCACTAAAGGCGACGAATAATTAGTTATTTATGACAATAAAAATGTGCAATTATTATACCCTAGGTGCAGCTTTTTTGCTGCTTATCAGCCAATCATTCGCTGTCGACAATCAAATCAACTCAAGTATTGACAGTAATTCCGCCTCAGATCCGGACGAGAATCGAAATGCGGTAATACTTCAAACATCGAGTGTTTATTTTTAGCCATTTGTCATATAATCTCAAATATCACTTAAATGTCGTGTCATTACATTATTGTCAAAATCCTAACATTCTTTGAATACCAAACTGTTTAAGAATTATAATGTGCACAGAAGAGCACAGAAGAGCAGGGTTAGCCATCCAACTCAAACTTCAGGAGGGGGTCATGCAAGGTAAAATGGCGGATTTTTTCAATAAATGTCAGGGGGGTTTTAGGGGAGGGTAAAATGGCCGCCAATCCAAGATGGCGGCCGAAAAAGACGCCATTTTGTTCCTAAATATACATTAATTTGCTATTTTTTCGGCTAAATTAGCCTTAATTTAGCTTAAATACAGTTTAAATCCAGTTAAATTAACTAAATTAGCA
>JAQIWF010002067.1:0-10004 GCA_034694965.1 Ceratozetes gracilis
ATACTATTTCTCGGCTCTAAATCACAAGTCTTTTAGAATTATAGTTCACTTCTTATATCACTTTTAGGGTTAAAAATGTTTCAAATATTTCGCCAAAAATTAATGTATATTTTATGTGAGGAATAAATAGAGAAATAAATGAATAAAAATATTCATTTAATTAATGATAAAAAATAGGAAAATGTGAATTCGACTTAAGTTCCTGTGAATCCAAATGCAATAAAAAAAATACTTTAAGAGTAACATGATTAGATTTCTAAGTGTAACATCATTTAAGCGAAAATATTTTCCCTTTTGATGATTGACAGAATTTGCTGTAAATATAGATATGAAGTGATTTCACTATTATATTGAATACAATTCTTGTAATGATTTTCTCTATTTTTCTCTACACTTTAAGACAATTTTCGATCTCAAGTTCAAATCAAATAAAAAATAAGAGTTTAGAAAAAAGTGATTTCGAGACGTGTCTTGGTATATAAAAACCTGATTTCAGTCAAAAAATATGATTGTATTCCTTAAGCCAACCAAATCTTTTTAGACAAAAGTTAATCGGCTTTCCAATGGGTTTAGTATTAGTTTTGCTTCGTCTTCATTATTACCGGCATTTCAGGTCTCTCTCTCTCTCTCTCTCTCTCTCTCTCTCTCTCTCTCTCTCTTGCTTTGTGTGTATATTTAAAACTTCTGTAATAAAGTTTGAGAACTTTTTTTAGTTGTGTATAATTTTTTAATAGAAAGATTAAGTCACGCTTTATATACATCTCTTATTGTAAAACGTTATATCGTTTTTGATATGTTTTGTGTCCAACATATAAGAGAAAAATAGTATTCATTGTAAAGAAGATTCATTTTCTTGTGAGCAGTCAATTAAAGTATTAATCATTTATTTCATTTAAGTAATGAATGAATATTTTTCATAAGAGAACAAAAAATTATTAATTATCTCAATATGAGGTTCCCTTGAGTCCCATTCCTCACTTAAACACTGTAATAACCGTCAAGTTTTACAGTTATATCCTTTGAATAACACATTTTTGCTTAAATAGCATTAAATCCTTTGTCGATAATTTTAAAAATCAATTTTATAGTTATTTAGAATTTTTTTTGTGTTTCACAGAATAGGAGTTCACTTAAAGAAAATAATTTTAAAAATTATTTCACTTAAATATGTAGTTCCCTCTCAAATGATTTATGTCTATAATTAATGCCAGCGCTGTCTCACTGAAGTAGAGTTGGGGTCAAATGTCAGTAACAGTTATTCGCTTCCACTTCGGCTTAGGGTTTGTGCTTATGTTTAGGCAATAATTTTGGTGAACAGTTTGTTTCGCAGTCTATTTATTAAACTTAAATATTATTAATTAATGACTGATTTTCAACAACAAGTGAAACACGAATCGAATATATTATATGAAGGGGAGGGGGAGAGAGAGAGAGAGAAAGAGAGAGAGAGAGAGATTCTTGTTAAAGAAAGCTGAAACTATCTGATAGCAAATTGTGAGACTTATTCTTCCTATTCATTGTTATCTCTTTTAACAATCAATGTTTTGTTCATCTCTTATGACATTTGAAAAATAACTGGAGAATAGTATTGACTAATAAATAATAGGAATGAAAATATAATAAATTGTAAACAAAATTAATAATCAACTGATAGTCAATGAATGACATGAATAAGACTACAATTTATTAATAGGAAGTAATAATGTGACGAATGAACATTTGTTTACTTCTATTTATAGCGAGGGTAACCTTTGAGAAGATGACAAACCGCGACTACCCTGGTACAACATACTACACAATACGAAATGTGTCTCTATATGAATGTCTGGGCTGGTGTAGGGATGAGGTCGACTGTTCAGCCGCATCCTTCAGTTTTGTGGTCAATCCTTTAGCACCCATTCAAGAGACGACATGTTTGTTGCAAAACGATACTCAGGCTAAGAAGCAGTCCGGCACCGGCAGCCCGACCACCACCGGTGCTCTTTCACCGGGCGGTACACCGCAGAAAGCCATTAATATGTATTATTTCACAAAAGCACATCTCAGATCTGGTGAGTGAAGTGCACTTTCCCACTCTTACACCACAAATACCATTGATTTGAGTGGCGATAATACTCTGGCATTAATTCCGTATAAGTGGTCACGACTTGGGATTATTTGATTATTATTTTCCATAAACTGATTCATTAATATTCGGTTTTTATTGAAAAATTGAATTTTTATCCAACAGAGAACGTATGCAATCGCTTGTGGGCTTTCGAGAGGTTTCCCAACAAAGTTCTCAGAGGACTGGATAACGCTATTATATATACATCTAATAAGGAGGCCTGTCTCGCCGCCTGTCTCAATGAGGTATTCCTTCATTGATTGACTTTCATTCCAATTATACTTTAATTTATAAATTGTAATCAGTTTTTCTTTTCCATTAATGCATTATTAATGAAACACTTGTCAGACAAAGTCTATTAATCAGGAGTAACCTACATTACTACTAACATCCGAGTCATTTAACGGATTCAAACTCTTTTCCACTTTTGAATTCACTATTTTTACACTAACTTGAGATTAATAACAATTTTGAAGACATGTTTGTATTAACGCTTTTATTGATTTCAGGTTCGGTTCGTCTGTAGATCTGTTGAATTCAATTATTTGACACTTCAGTGTCATTTGAGTGAATATGACAGACGAAGTCCCGGAGCATTTCCCGTAGATCTAGTCGAGTCTCAAGGGGTTGATTACTTCGAAAATGCGTGCCTTCAATGTAAGTGTTTTTCAATTCATATCTTATGTTTTTATCTCATTTTTAAAATTAAAACCAAAAAAGTTTTATGAAATTCAGTGAAAAAAGAAAAGAAAATAATACGATAAGAGTCGAGACAACACTCCTCTCAATAAAGTCTTGCATTGCGTTTACAAAACTTAATAAAAGTTTTTAAGTCTTAAGATTATACAGACATTAATTCTTGAGTCAAATCAGTAATGTATTAGAGTTTAAATAAAAATATTAATTAAAGTGTTTTTCATTTTCTTTTTATTCACTCAAATAATTGTCGGCAAAAAATTATTTGGTTTTTTATTGACAATTTAGCCGACGATATATGTCAGGACCAACGCGCTTATGATTACGCAAAGCTAGGAATGCCTTTGAATAAAGTAGCACATTTTGTTGAACTCAACTATTATCCAGACAAAGAGCTCCTGGTAAGTTTCCCACAATAATGAATCATTTATATTGAGTATAATCAATGATCAAAATTGTTCCCAAACTAATTGATGATGTAATTGTCTAGGTCAAATCACAGGGAGGCTGTTTACGTGCCTGTACCATAGAAAATGAATTTATATGCCGTTCAGTATTATATAGACCAAGCTACAAACCTGGTCAGCCTAACTGTGCTCTATATCATTTGGATCACAAGACATTTCCGGATGGAGCGGACACTTATTCCACTCCCAGTCCATTACCGTTACTCGACAGTGGAGAGACTACAGCCGTATATCTAGAAACGAGTTGTACCAGTAAGTGATCCGACACTTTAACACTTAGCCGGTGCTGAATATTGTTATTATATTTCCATTTACTTTATTGTATTTAATATACCGTAAAAATAGTGTTCTGTAACTCATTATTATTGTCTTAAGAATAATATGCAAAACACTATACTTTTGTTCGTTTAATAATGTATTCAAATTTATTATCAATTATCAGACGACACTTCAGCTCCGGTACATTCACAACAAACGGCTGCCGCGTCTAATGGCAAGCCTTCTATAATTCCTGCCTCAACTCAGTCACCGCTATCTCCGACTATTGCCATCACGACTCCTGTTAGAGACGATCCCAATCCGGAGCCGTCCTGTGATTCGTACGGAGTTTGTTATGAAGTATCCCTCAAATGTACTGACACTCGGATTGTGGTTAATGTGCGTACGAGTAGACCCTTTCACGGCCGCATTTATGCTCTTGGAAGGAGTGAGACATGCAATTCACACATTAGGAACAGTCAGCAGTTCCAACTCGATATGTCTTTAGGCGGTCAGGACTGCAACACTCAATCACTGGTAAAACCATTTCTCAATAACTT
Source organism: Ceratozetes gracilis (assembly GCA_034694965.1). NCBI lineage: Eukaryota > Metazoa > Arthropoda > Arachnida > Sarcoptiformes > Ceratozetidae > Ceratozetes > Ceratozetes gracilis. The sequence goes on from JAQIWF010002067.1 coordinate 4,089, forward strand.
TCTATTAATTGAATTTTTGATAGTTTTGCTTAAAAACCAAATCAAAGTATTTTAGAGAAAAACAGTTGAAAACAGTTTAGGAGTGTTTTACACAAAATATATGAGTTTTTAATGTATTTTAATGAATGTTTTACTATTAAATCGATGGAAGGCTGGCGTCTATACCAATACAGTAGTACTACAACACCATAACGTTGTGCTCACGAAAGCGGACAAAGTATATCACGTCCGGTGCACTTATGAGACTACATCACGAAATGTGTCCTTTGGAATGATGCCCGTCAGGTAAGAGTAGAGTTAGGCAGTGCGGGACTCTTATACTCAAAGAGCAATTTAGGGATGATTTCGATTCTACTTTTCCTAGGGACCCTGACACCTTACAGATCACCTCCTCTCCCGAGGCACCACTTCCCAAAATTGTCATCTTTGGAACCGACGGACGAGAGGCCAGTACTGTCCGAATTGGTGATCGACTTTCATTCAGAATAGAAATCCCCGAAACCACTCCATACGGAATATTCGCCCGAAGTTGTGTTGCAATGGCTAAAGACGCCAGAAGTACCTTTGAAATCATAGATGAACATGGGTAAGCTACTCTATATTTGTGTATTAGAGCTAATTGGGAATTGAACTTGTTAACTGAACAGTTGTCCGGTTGACAATTCGATATTTCCCTCATTTCTTCAGGTGGGCAATGCTTTGGAGAGCAGTTATGAGGCGTTTAGGTTCACAGAGTCTTATGGAGTGATATTCCAGTGTAATGTTAAATACTGTATCGGCAAATGTGAACCTGTCATATGTGGGGTCGGGAGAGACAATGTGGAGTCATGGGGCAGAAGGAGGCGCTCAATACAAGCTTCGCAGTCATTCGAATCTGCGGCCGAAGACGAGATGACATTAAGCCATGAAATTCTAGTTCTAGATTTCGGTGATAACGACAACTCAGCCAAAGCTAAATGGGATCCCTTCAGTTCCAACGGTTAGTATTGAAACGGTCTGAGCAATGCCTTCATAGTGGAAGTGACTTAAAGTTAAACTCATTTTTGTTGGCATTCAAACACATCTCTCACTTAATATCTCGTTTCGAACGAGTTTTGCTTCGAGTGAACACAAAAAGCAATCAATTCTTAGCTCTCTATCTATAGGTCTTTAATACTGAAATATTTTCATTACACAAACCATAAGAATAATAATAATAACAAAAATAGTGTTTTTAAATAATGATTTCGGAGATTATTTTCTAATACACTTTAAACGCCAAAATGAATAAAGTTTTTTATGCTATGCTTTCAGGAATATTTAACCGGCAAATATATGCAGGGTCATCAATGATTAGAATATGCTTAATATTCCAGCTTATCAAATCTTTCTACCATTAATAGCTAGTTGAAACCAAATTATTCAAATCTAATACTTTTCAAAAAGATCTTATCATTGAAAATTTTTTCTTTTAATTTATATAAGAAATATAAAAAGTTCACCTTGCTGATTAAGTGAAAATGTTGTTAATTTTGTAATTTTAATGGAAATTAATAAGTGGGACAGTTTTCACTTGGCACTACCTTGCACTGTTCATGCATTGGATGAGTGCTGGCTATAGCTTATTATTTTTGTTATTATTTTTTATGTAGTCGTTTGAAGTATTACTTTTAAATTGCATGTTATGTTGTGCTCATACCTTATGTACTATTCATTTGCAGAAACTTATTTCCGCGAAAGTATAACAGTGTCTGAACGATGCGCTTCGAAGACCTCGATTGTGGCCCTGAGTATATCGAGTGCATTGCTTTTAGTGATGTATGTCTGCACTGTTGCCTACTTCACGGCTAATAGAAGATACGCCACAACTAGCAAAATGATTCGTTAAAAGTACCGAAACTATTCTTAGTACCAAAACTTTTCTAATTTAAGTTATTTTAGACATAAAATGCTTTTTCGATACATTACTTGTGATATAAATTATTTTATAAATACATTTTTGAGCGGAAAAACATGAAATAGCGATACATTAGTTATAGATTTATTGAAATTCTCTGACAAAAAATCTATATTTCATTATCTGAATGATCTTGGTTATGAAATGTTTGCCATTTGTAATAATCTTTTGATTGCAATATGTTTTTTGTTATGCATTTTATACACAATGAAAAAGAATTTGTTTGAAAAGGAAGAGACTTTTCAAACACAAGAAAAGTTATAATTTATTTTTTATTATGTTTACAAACGGATATTTTTATAGGTTTTTATAATAATAATAATCTTTAAGGATATATAAAGAAATGGGACTCAAGTTTACATAATTTCATAGTTCAAACACTTTTTTATCAACTCTTTTAATATGAAACTAATCATTGAAACAAATCATTACTTTTGTGAATTCATATCACATTCTTGTGTTTCAGTCATCTATTTATTTGATATTTATTTCGATTAATTTATTTCTATTTATTGATTGTATTTCTCATAATAACTATTTATTTCATACATACATACAAACAGTTGAAAACTAAACACAAAACAAATGTAATAATTATTTTGTTCTCAAAGTTTTCTTTTCTTAAAGAATGCAATAAAAAAAAGACCAAAGCATTGATCAAAAATCGATGAAATATTTATTTCTATTTTTGTTCACTTTTTCAGATATTTTGCGGCAAAAATGATTTGAATTTGTTTTTGAGTCATAAAAAAGTATTCAATTAAAATCTGAGCCGACATTCTTTGACTTCTTTTTGACGTTTGAATGTAAATGATTTTGATATGAAGAGCAAGAGTTGAATTGGAGATAAATTTTGACAGAAAAGTTCCCATCATTTTCTCAGTTCAAGAAAGAGGTCTGTCCTCCTCAGGGAATAGACTTTGAGAAACTTATGCTAAAAACAGTAAAGTTTTGATTCGCCACAAACTATAAGCTCTTAAAAAACGATGTTTTGTCGGATTCAGACAACAGAGTGATTGAGTCAAAATCTGATTGCTTTCAATCAACTGTGTCTGTGATCAACAGAAAGCCTCGAAATCCTTTCTCAACACATGACTAGATTTTGAAAAAAGTTTTGCTCAAAAAATTGGAAAAAATCTCATTTATTTTGAAGAATAAGTTTGTGGTAAAAGGGTTTGTGTGAAGCTATCACTGGTAGCCTCGGTCATAGTCAGGGAATAACATATTTCCGTATCATTTCTCTAATAGGTTTCAATTTCTTCGCGATTATTGTATATTGAGATAAGAATTAATTTATAGCCCGGAATAGATGTTAGGAAAAGAGGAATAAAAATATTCACACATTCTGTGGTGAATCATAGGATCCATTGACTGGTCGGACACGAAAACTAATTAATAATTAAATTTTGTTAACCTTTTCGCAGATGAGAAACATTAATGAGATTTTTGTGACTTTGGCCACAATTACCCAACTCTTTGCTCTTATTTTGTTTACTTTAAGTTCAATTGTTTTTTCTTCAGTTGTTTATTATGTCCGCAACAGTTGTTCCTCTTATCTCATATCTAGAAGTCTTGGTTGGAGTCAATGTTAAGCCAAACGTATCAATCGTTGGTATTAGTCGCTGAACTTTTCAAGGTTTTCCGCATTTTTCCATAAAAACCTATTTTTTCTAATCGTAAACACGAGTTGATATGAATAAACTATTCAATAGGTTTTGAGTCGAGGTATAAAAGATTGAAAGCGGATAACAACAAATAAATCCGATTAAGTACTACAAGTCTATAAAACATGTATTTTAGCTGATTTACAGTAATCATTGTAAATGACCTTTGCGTGAATGTGAGCTTTAAATGCACCTTGCTCACTGCATTGCTAATATACTAGTCACTGACACTCTTGTTGAGTTTCGCCCAATTATTAGGCCCTCCGGAAACGTAATAAATGTAAATCATATTTGAAGCCATTTATCCGTAATATTGTGTTAATATTGAATTCTCTCAAAATATTTACATTCCTAACAGTATTTATCACTTGATTTGCATAATTTGGACATTCATTTGCTGTTTTGCTCCGTCATCACCGGTAGACTCTAATGCATTATATATGGCTAACTGATCACTTGGGTATGTCCAGGACTGACCTTTAATTATCATTATATACCAATCAATTTAATGATTTGAGTGTTTATTTTGAATATAATTGCGAATAATTATACAAATCTGATATAAAATATAATATATCATCACTTGTCAGAGGATAGAGCCGTCCCGTAAGGAACCGATTATTGCTCTCATTGTATAATAGGATTCACAAAATCTGTTTCCAGTTTAAGAACTCGTCATTGGATTCAAATTGAATGAAAAATTTGAATAATGTTTTGATAAAACTATTTCATGCATTTTAATACTCAATTTACTTTTTCATTATTGATGTGATGCACATACCCGCCCCCTCCTCAGACTACCTGTCCATCAATAGATTACAAATTATAATTTATTCCACTATTCATACAACAGATTTGTCTGATATTTGAGATCAAAACTACATTAAACTCAATATTTATCGTAAAATTGAATCAATTTTTTTTTTGAAAATCACTTTAATTTGATTTTTGAGATACATTTGAAAGAATAAGTTATGCATCAAATGTGATGTTATTTATTCATAAATTGGTTTATTCTCCACTCTTTCGCTCATAATTTAAATTCAATTTAATGGTTATTACCTCTGATTTATTCGTGAAACACAATGTTTTTAATAAATTTATTCTTCAAAACTTATAATCAATAGTTATCTGAATAAATATTCTTTAGTTGAAAGGAATTTTAAATTCATTTGGAGATTATGTCCGGAATTGGTTCAAAAGGTGGTTCCTTATCGCTCATCACTGGGAAAGAGTGACATTTCTTTTCACTATTTTGATTAATCAAATGAGCATTTTATTTGAATTTTTATGCATTAAATAGAGTACAAAACAGTTTAAGTAATTAAAAGTCAAACACAAAGAACAAGTCTTTAACTCTATTCAGACTAATCTTAATAATAATCTTTAATTTATTTTTGGTATTAATAATGTTTTCAATTTTTGTTCTTCTTTTTCGTCAATATTCTGACATTCATTTATCCTTTGGTTAATGTGTTGAGAAAAATAAGAAGACATTAATTTTTTCTGTCAAAAAAGGTTTTACTTTTGATAAACACTTTTAATGGTTTATATTATTTGGAAATTATGAGCTCTTATTCCGGATAAGTCTTGTACTTAACTTATTGTAAGTTTATAGTAATTTATTGCGAGAGTAAGCAAACACTTTTAAAAATCTTAAGTTCACACTCTTTTCAATTGAATTCTTGGTCTTTATTTAGTCTCAAATCTAACGGGTTTTCCATTCTTTAAGTTACTGTTTAACAGTTATAACATTTATCATAGTTTTACTGGTATTTCATTGAAATGTTTTTGAACTTTCAAATAATCTGCAATCAATTAATTGAATCCAATATTTCTAATCTTGAAATCCATAATTAAATTGATTTAAACTCATTACTGAGTCCTTCGTTTCGACAACTTTTCATTTTGATAAACACTTTTTAAAATTAATGAAATGATAGAAACTCTTCTCATATTAAGTGTTAATTATGTTTTCACAGAGTTTTGAGTTATTAAATATTTGATTTATATGTTTCTCAGACTCATATTAATCGATAGATTCGGTTATTTTATGAAATATTTCATTTCTCATAATTTGAAAGAATGAAAACCATTTTCAATGTCAATACAAAATAGTTATGCAAAATGTGGGAAAATATTTTCAATTATTCAAATGTATGGCTCATAAATAGAGACCAATGATTGCAACTAATGACGAATCGCATGTAAAAACTCAATAACTCTCTGTCTATAATCCGTATAAAAAAGAAAAGAAAGAAAGAAAAGGAAGAGAGAGAGAGAGAGAGAGAGAGAGAGAGAGAGAGAGAGAAGGAG
>JAQIWF010002068.1:0-10002 GCA_034694965.1 Ceratozetes gracilis
CTAGCTTATGCATTTCACCGAGAGATTGTCTGAGAAAAAAGTGGGCTTTTCGTGTTGGAAGTTATTCACAATTAATTATTTCCGATGTTATGAAGTAAGTTTGGGGCAAATATTTTGTTTAATTTGATTTTTATCACTTTTTCTTAGATTATCTCACTTTTACTCATTTTCTTATTAAAAATTATTGAATTGAATGGAAAATTTCAATTTAACTAACGTCTAAAAATATCACCTGGATGACTCTGATCATTGGCTTAACATTAAAAACATGTGGAAATTTAAAATTCTAATTAGAATTAAATTAAATCATTTTTTTTATAATTATGTTTAGAATTCAAATCGAAGTATGCCCTCGACATTGATTATTATTAGTTTTTAATAAAAAATACTATCTAGATCAGTTTTATATCCAGAAAAGTATTTACTAATTCGAGTTTGGATAAATATTTTTAACTATTTAATAATTTGAATCTGTTGTATTTTTTATTACAAGTTAAATATTAACTTATTTAAGCAATCATTATTTACTAAAATATAGAGGTTTGACTGTATTTGTGGTGCAAATATTTCTGAATAGTTTTATCTTTTCATTTGTAGGATATGCAAGGTAATCTACATATTTATCAATTATTATAAAAGAATTGTAATTAAATTTTCTTATGTAATAATTAGCTAATTTAACTTTATAGGCAAGCTCATTGTATGCCAGGGGAGATATATTATAAAAGTATCATGATATTTAACTATTTTAAGTAAAATCCTTGAGCACATTGAATTGCATAAATGATTGATTATCTAATAGTAAGTCATCTTCAAAGTGTTCAAGGTTACATTGATAAGTTGATTACTTGATATGTATAGTAAATAGAAAATCGGGTGCATTTTTGAATGGTATAAAAGCAATGAGCGATTGACGAACCACTCACTTGAATATTTTAATTGAAATAAATCTTTTCTTTGAAAATATTTGTTAAGTTTTTACTCTTTTATTTGAATTATGTTTACTTTAATGAGATTTCTGTTGGAAAACAACAGCATTTGGTTTAATGTTTTTGTCGCTCTTCTCCTCATTTATCTCATATATTATGTAAAGAATATTCTTTCATATCCGAGAGGACCCATTCCTCTGCCTATTTTGGGAAACATATTATGTAAGTCTATTTATTTCATCTAAAATTCTTCTTATATTAATGAAATTACCTTGAATAGCTTTTAGGGGCACATTCACTGATTCTCCTATATGTTCGAAGATGTCAGAATGGACAAGAAAATTTGGTCCGATTTATACAATCTGGGCTGGACACAGTCCAATTGTGGTGATTAACTCTTTCGAATTGAATAATGAGGCGTCGATTGTCAAGAAAAATGACTTTGTTGATAGATCAAACTCTATGATGCGTAAGTACATTTTATCTATAGCACCATGATCAAATAGAAAACTTAATTTATTTATTTTAGATGATTTTATAAAAAATGGTTCGCAAAATATATTTTCGACAAACGGGCCCTATTGGGAGGCACTGAGGAAAGTGGCCCTCTTTGCCATCAGAAAGTTCGCTGTCAGTGAAAGACTACCAGAAATTGTCTCCGAAGTGATGGACGAAGCCGTGGATCTAATGGTTAAAGAAAAACAAATGAATCCAATTCTTTACATCGATTTTATGATTTACAATATACTTGCGATGACTGCTTATGGAAAAAAGTAAAGAATAAATTAGCATTAATATTGACCATGGTAATAATATATTTGCTAATAAATTAATTTAAGATTTGGACCAATGGATGACAAACTTTTAAAAAACGCCAAACGAGTGAATGACGAGTGGTATGAGGTTTCAGGGAATGGACTTATAAGTGATTACATTCCGTGGTTAAGACCTTTCTATTACAAGAGAGAACTGGAACTTAAGGATATGTTTAAGGCATCGGTTGATATAACCAGAGAAACATTCTTAGAGCACAAGAAATCTTATAATCCTGGTATTATCATAATAATCGTGATTTAAATGAATCAAATTTAATTCAACTTTTATTTCAGGAGTTATCAGAGATTTTTCTGATTGTGTTCTCGAAGCCAAAGAAGAGGCCATAAGAGAGAACTTTAGCCGAAAAGACTTTTTGAATGACAACAACCTCTTTATGGTTGTCAGCGATCTATTCCAAGCGGGAACCGACACAACACAGACCACAATGAGATGGGCTTTACTTATGTTAGGGAATGACCCAACTCTTCAGCAAAAATTATTCAAAGAAATAAATGATAATATTGGAGATCGGATGCCCACTCAAGAGGACAAAAATCTTTTGCCCCTCACATATGCTTTTCTATTAGAAGTCTTAAGATTCAGACCTGCGGCCCCAGTTGGAATTGACCATTGCACGGGTGTTAACACAGAATTATCAGGATATAAGTTACCGAAGAATACAACTGTTATTTTCAATCTTTATGAGCAAAACAATGATCCCAAATATTGGACAAATCCGGAGAAGTTTGATCCGCACAGGTATTTGGACTCTAATGGGAAGCTAAAAAGCGGTCGTTTTCCCAGTTTTACAACATTTGGTTTGGGTCGTCGCGGATGTCCCGGAGAAAAGCTGGCCCTCAATAATGCCTTTCTTATGATTACTCGTTTGGTTCAAAGAATGCAAATTGATTTGTCTACCGGTGCCGGCACTGCAAACGTACTGCCCCTTAATGTGTTAACTGGGTGCTTTCCTAGAAATTATGAAATTGTTTGTAACTACAGATAGAGTAAAGACAAACTTTATTTTAAATTACTTTTATTTCTATATTTGTGTAAATAGAAAATTAAATATTACTTTTTGTTAAATAAATTGAACACATTTTACCCATAAATCAATTTCTTATCATTGATTAGTAATTAGTTATCGATTAGTTGTCAATCAACTTCATTAAACCATATTTGAAATCAAGATTATATGAAATAATGGTGATAACGATTCGAATATTTAATCAAATTATTTAACCAAATATTCTTTAATTTAAATGGCCCTGGATTATTTACTTGTTACTACTAGGAAGCTAATGGCAATTGCAACTCTATATATTTTAATTATTTGATGTATACACATGTAATAACTTCCAGACAGGTTTAACACTTTTTTTATTACACATTTTGCTATTCTAAAGTTGATAGATTAGACCATGATCAATATTTTTGTATCAATCAATTAAATTTAATGCAAATTTGTAGGCATCCGTTAAAATTAAACCTGTATAAATGAATATTGGACAAAAACTAAAATTAATTTAAGATTAAATATATTGCACTTAATATAGAGTTTTGACTGTATTATTGGTGGATATTCTTGAGTATTTTTTTAATAAACAAGTGATATGCAAGAGATAATTAAAGGCAAATCATATTTTCCAGCTAGAGTAAATTTATGTGAATATTAGATTATGATTTACAATTACAATCTAATTTTAACCTCTTGATATATTGAAAATTATTTCCTCGATCATTTAATATTACATAATTTTAGTAGTGAGTAGAGACTGACAATCAAATTAAGATTAATAATTCATAATCCAAATCAGAGGGACTTTTTAACAATCCAAGGTCAATTTGATAATCAATGACAAATACAAAATTGGGTGCATTTAAAGAGTATATAATAAAGTATATATAATATATAATAAAGAGTATATTATAAGAGATGTTCGGCTTATATATCAACAAATCATTAAAAATATTCTTTACTTTTGTTGAGTTTGAAACCACTTTTTACTTGAATTATGTTTAGTTTATTGAGTGATGTGTTGGAAAACCATAGCATTTGCTTTAGTGTTTGCGTCGCTCTTATCCTCATTTATTTGGTTTATTATGTAAAGAATATTCTTTCATATCCGAGAGGACCAATTCCTTTGCCCATTCTTGGAAATGTGCTAGGTGAATATAGATAGTTTACTCTACTGTGAAAATTATTATAAATTTAAAACATTTTATTTTAATTAGAATTTAGAGGAAAAATGACAGATTTTCCCGTTTTGTCAAAATTATCAGAATGGACTAAGAAGTATGGTCCTATTTATACCATATGGGCGGGACATACTCCAATTGTGGTGGTCAACTCTTTCGACTTGAATAATGAAGCATCGGTTCTCAAGAAAAATGACTTTATTGATAGATCAGACTCCATTATACGTAATTAATTTTTATTTATAGCACCATGATCAAATAGAAGACTCAATTTTTCAAATTATTTATTTTAGATAAAATTGTAAGAAGTGGTTCGCAAAATATATTTTCGACAAACGGGCCCTATTGGGAGGCACTGAGGAAAGTGGCCCTCTTTGCCATCAGAAAGTTCGCTGTCAGTGAAAGACTACCAGAAATTGTCTCCGAAGTGATGGACGAAGCCGTGGATCTAATGGTTAAAGAAAAACAAATGAATCCAATTCTTTACATCGATTTTATGATTTACAATATACTTGCGATGACTGCTTATGGAAAAAAGTAAAGAATAAATTAGCATTAATATTGACCATGGTAATAATATATTTGCTAATAAATTAATTTAAGATTTGGACCAATGGATGACAAACTTTTAAAAAACGCCAAACGAGTGAATGACGAGTGGTATGAGGTTTCAGGGAATGGACTTATAAGTGATTACATTCCGTGGTTAAGACCTTTCTATTACAAGAGAGAACTGGAACTTAAGGATATGTTTAAGGCATCGGTTGATATAACCAGAGAAACATTCTTAGAGCACAAGAAATCTTATAATCCTGGTATTATCATAATAATCGTGATTTAAATGAATCAAATTTAATTCAACTTTTATTTCAGGAGTTATCAGAGATTTTTCTGATTGTGTTCTCGAAGCCAAAGAAGAGGCCATAAGAGAGAACTTTAGCCGAAAAGACTTTTTGAATGACAACAACCTCTTTATGGTTGTCAGCGATCTATTCCAAGCGGGAACCGACACAACACAGACCACAATGAGATGGGCTTTACTTATGTTAGGGAATGACCCAACTCTTCAGCAAAAATTATTCAAAGAAATAAATGATAATATTGGAGATCGGATGCCCACTCAAGAGGACAAAAATCTTTTGCCCCTCACATATGCTTTTCTATTAGAAGTCTTAAGATTCAGACCTGCGGCCCCAGTTGGAATTGACCATTGCACGGGTGTTAACACAGAATTATCAGGATATAAGTTACCGAAGAATACAACTGTTATTTTCAATCTTTATGAGCAAAACAATGATCCCAAATATTGGACAAATCCGGAGAAGTTTGATCCGCACAGGTATTTGGACTCTAATGGGAAGCTAAAAAGCGGTCGTTTTCCCAGTTTTACAACATTTGGTTTGGGTCGTCGCGGATGTCCCGGAGAAAAGCTGGCCCTCAATAATGCCTTTTTAATGATTGCTCGTTTGGTTCAACGAATGCAAATTGATTTGTCTACCGGTGCCGACACTGCAAACGTTCTGCCCCTTAATGTGTTAACTGGGTGCTTTCCTAGAAATTATGAAATCATTTGTACTCTAAGACATTAATTCACACATATTTTTGTGCCTTTTTGTGATTTTAATTAGTTTTGCAAATATTTTCTAAATTCATTAAATATTATGTATTAAATGAATGACTATTCCTTTGAATTATAATTTTATTAAAAAAAATCTTTTATTTATTGAATTTTAGTCGCATTTAATTTTTTATCATATTTTGTGATAAATAATCATTAGTTTGATTGAAGTGTTAGTAAACAATAATTTCGAGATTAATAACTATAATTAATCTATAAATTGGATTAGTCTTACAAATAAAATATTAATTATAATAGTGTTAATAGCGATGATAATATTAGAAACAGAAACAGAGCCTAACTTTTTATGAACTTGGTTAATCAAAAACAGTGTTAAATGAATAAAATGTTGCACGTGCAGCTTATCTCTTGTAAAATCAAAAAGATTATTGGTAAGAATATTGGTGAATGAGCAGGAGCTTATTTCATAAGACATTGTTAACAATTCATAACTGAAATCTAATTTCAAATCAAAGCAAACATTTGATTCAAAGATAGTGTTAAAAGCATTGATAATCTTAAGAAAAGTGATGGAAGTGTTAAATGAATTCCTCATTCCAATGGTAGTCACTGTATTTTGGGTGGGAGTGCTCTTGGTGATTCTAGTCTTTCATATGCACACTCACAGTGAAATTGATTTCTGGGACCAAGTGTTTTACAAATGCAGTCCAAAGACAGTCAAAAATCGATATGTGATTCGATTCATATCCGGTTCATATAAACCACCGTTTGATCCGTCAAAGACTACCATCACTTTGAATGTACAGAACAAGAGACAGGAGTCGATTGTAAACCTGGAAATCCTACCCAATCAGCTGCTCAAACATATCAAAGACTGTCCGAAGTATGGGTTAAATACGGTTCGTTTTATTCTCTGCTGTAGTGAACCTCTAGTAGACATCACCACAATTCTGGTCAACCATAACAGTGGAGGGGTTATCACTGTTGTAAATATTGAGATTCAAGAACTTAGGGACAGTTTGGCAAACATTGCATATGTTGGGTCACAAGTAGAACAGGTGGTGAAGAATATGGTGGAAAAGCAAAGATATCCGTCCGCTACTCGAGAAATCAGAGCCATTGAATCTGGACTTAAGCCGAGACAAACATTGACTCCTTCCGAAACAATAGCCCATTGTTTTATGGCATTGAATATCATGTTTTTGTCTCTTCTTTACATCATTCCCTGCAACTCAGGAGTTATGTGTGGAGACTATAAGGATGGGCTTATATCGAGTGCATACTCTGCTCTGTGCGCCTCCAGTATCAGCGGAGTTCTCACATTTGTGACCACTTATAGCCATCGATTTGTTATAAAGAAGGCAATGGTTATGAATCGGGAGAACTACCAATTTGTTCCGAGTGCATACATGTGTGTTATTGTAGGGACAGGTATTGTCTGTGGATTATGGTGTGCTATGATGGGTTCAATGCACAACAAATTGCCAGAGTATAATAAAGGGAAACAAAGTCATGAATTGTTTTGGTTCTGCGCTCTGATCATTGCTGTCATAATCTTATGTCTGGTTTGGTTCCCTGTCTTTCTTATGTGTGGATCACTCTTTGGATTTTGGTCAGAACCGACAGATATTTTAGGAGACACTGATAAACAAGAGGTCTCTCAAACAGACAAAAGAACAACTGATTCGGACACCAAAAAGAGTTATAAAACACTTCTTAAGGACACCAGAGTTGTGAAGTCTATCTCTCAGTTCGAAACCACTCAAAAGCAATATGAGTTCAAAGCGGATCCTTCGAAGTCACAAGTAATCACAAAAACACCCCCTCCAGAGAACAAAGGAAAGTCGTATTACAATGAATTGATGAAAAACCAGAAAACGGTCAAACCTGTGTCACAGTATAAGGGACCTGAAAATTGATCGACAATTGTCTTGTTTTTAGATCTCATAACATATTTATTGATTTGTTATTTAAATGATTTTATTGTATTCGTAATATTCAATATAAAAACCAATAAAATATAATACTTTAAATATTTGTTATATTATATGGTTTAAAAAAGGGGTTGTCATAGCGGAGGTGTTGTGAGCCAAGATAACTTCTGTGAGAAAATAAAGAATTTTTACATTAACTTCATTTAAGGAAATATCAAATAGATCATTTGAGTTCTATTAATAGAACATGAATAACCTTGTGGAATTTATAAATAGCCTATTGTAATTTAGTTTCATTAAAGGCATTATTTATTTATATTATTTGCTCTAAAAAATGCAATTCTTTGAAGTATAACATAAAGAGCTCTCATTAGTCAATAAAAGTTAATATTCCGCTGAGAATATAATAATTAATAGATAAGATATCTCAGATTAATTGAGTCGAGCTCAGTGTGGAGTTTGTGTCAATTGAAGCGGTGTTAAAAGCATTTGATTCCTATTATGGCTCCAAAACTACCTTATCAAGATCATTGATCACAACTTCAATTACTTTCACTTGAATTTCGAAACGTTTTAATCGCTATTATGTTTTGTTTCATATTTCAAATTAATATTCAAATTAGTATTGTTTTCAAATTGAATGCCTATTCCATAGTCTTTATGGAGAGTTGTCTGAGAATCGGTTAATCCCGACTCTGTTGACACAAATTATCTCAAAGCGATTGTACTTAACGTAAATGTCTATCAAATCAGATGTGTTTCATGTGATCTCAAATACGCTATTTCTCAATGTTTTCCAAACAATGTTTAGTAGACTATAATTCAATTATTCAGTGACTGCTATAATGATATACAAGTTTATTATTGCATGGAAATTGATTCTTTCTTCACTGGTAAGTAACTTACATTGGTAGTTACCTTATTATTCATAATTAAGGGTTGCCATCGAACCTCATGAGGAGGTATTTACAAAATAGCTTCCCCTGGAATCTGAAAACCTCAACAGATCTTGTGCTTAGACGTAATGTTAAGGTTTCAAAACCTAAGGGGCAGTTATTTTGGTTATTCTTGGACCTCAGGGGTCCGGAATTCTAAAATACCCCTCTATGACGATCCCTGTTTAATAAATTGAATAGTTTATTAATTTTCTTTCACAATTTAATGTATTTAAAATTGATCTTGATGATCACAAATGTAGTAACTATAAAAAGAGGGTTTATTTCCGGGTAATCGATGAATATTTTATCGAATTGAAAGTATAATCAAATATTGAGCTCTCGTTTTGAATTTCATGAACAGTCAATGTTTGCATTCCTTTGCAAAAGTACTTCAATTGATATCTCTTAAGAAATAGAAGTTTGCGATAAAATTCTCTCTCTTTTAAGCCGAAAGGGAAAGGAATTAACTCTTTAATAAGCTGACACAATTTGAAAGAGTTTTAAAAAGCCCTGGTTAGCATTTTTAGTATTTAAAAACTGATATATTTACTTCTTTTTCAATTATTAATCAAAATGTTACACAATTTACAATTGATATTAAAATTTTATTGGCAAGAACTATTTTGATTATTTTCATAATTACAATTTAATAAAAAATTAACATGGTAATTTTATTGCAGGTATTTTACTGTGAATCAAATGTTAGCTTAAGATGTAGTCTCAAATCCCGAACACTTACTCATCCTTTAAGATTAGAAGTTTACACAACACTAAAGACTGAAATCTGCATGATATCATCTAGCCAAATGAGTGGCACATCAATGCAGAGAATAATTTACCATGATCATGTCATTGACTTCGATCTTTGTCTCAATGGCTATGAATTTGGTGCTGATATCTATGTCTCAGACCCGAGCAAAACAACATCAATATTAAGCCTATCGTTAGGCAATCAGACGACCAAAAATACGCGACTCTTTATCAAAGAGGGAACTCTACTCTTGGATAGTGTTATTGACTTTCTGTCTATAGAACTCAATGAACTCAAACTTGAAATCAGTAATAATTCTGTGAATAGTGAGCACAGAAACTATAAAATCATGTCATTCCTTGACTTCAATGTTATTAATAAGAATAATGAGAATAATAACGAAAATAACGGCAATAATGGAAATAACTCCCAAAATGACACAACGATTACAGTTTTTGATTCCGACACAATGATCGGAATGCTTATGGGATTAATAACATTAGTGATCATGGTCATCTTATTCTGCTGGAAGTTTCAAAACACTTGAATTGAGTTATAATTTAAAATTAGTGGACATTAAATATTTCTCGAGTTCTGACCAATGGATGGACACAAAGATTGATATATTTTTATTGAATATTTCAATTTTAATCATTTTATAATTGTTTTTATTTTTACAATAAACTTATTCTGTTTATCAATCCTTTGATAAAAGTGCATGATCAATTTCCTGTTGATTGAATCAATTTCGTAATAATAAATTTATATTAGATTTCATGGGAATCATTAGGAATGGTCAAGGTTGTCTTGATGTGGATGTAGTTCAACACATATCGTGTTAAATGCTTCAAACAAT